>JBBBDQ010000505.1:1722500-1955000 GCA_037127315.1 Ascarosepion bandense | reverse complement strand
ATCCCAGCCTAATTACATTTAAAATTTGGCTACTTTGGGTGTTATTTTTGAATGCTCAGCTTAATTTGATTTGGAATATCTTTATTTGATACTTTGTGTATAATTTATAATTTTCATTTTCATCGAAAATTTAAAACTATTTTTGACAACCGACTCCTACTGAGTTATGTATTTCACAACTTTTAAGTTTAGTCTCCTGCAACTATTGATCTCCAATTAAAGGTAGATAACTATAAAAACTTACTAAATTAATAATAAGAGAGTTTTGTAATTTGCATGAAGCATTGTGTATATAAGGTGTATGGGTAGGTATTTGAAGATTATCACAATGCGTTTAGTATAATAAAGGAAGGTAAAGAAGGTGTTGGGTATTACCTATTTATTTTCATTAATATTTCGAGATCAGAATCTCATTTCCTATCATTCTGAAGATGGGATTCTGAATATCAATGAATAATAAATAGGTAATATCCGGCACCTTCTTTACCTCCTTTTATTATACTAAATTATTAATTTAGGTACTTACAATATTGTCATCACTTAAATATAAGTTGGCATAATTTGGCCTATGAACGAGCAAGTTTATTAAGAATTTAGTAGCTTGATTTTTAAAGTGTAACCCAATACACTCTTTGTGTCATTTCAGGCATCTCTGCCTGAAGGTGTCGGTTGAAATGAGAGAAAAATGAAATCGCTGAGCTGTGTTCAAATTCCAGTTAGGGTAAACCACGTTTAGTACCCATGGTTCAAATTTAAACCTTTGTTAAAAAGCATGAATCCCCAACTTAGTTTGGAAAGTTTCTAATATTTTGTACTAAAGTAACACAGTACAATATGTAGCAGGTTATTGCTTGTAGTTTTTAGAATCACCAATTAACTTCTAAGATCCAAAAACATTGTTGAAATACGCATAGTATAGTAATCTTACAATCTAGTCTTTAGTGGAGAAAGTCTCATTTGATGAATTTTTAAATAACAAATCTATCATAATCAATATTAGTGTTTGAATTGCAGTCGTTTAATCTACAAATATTATGGACTCGAGTGTAGTGTACAGTTATTGGAGCAAAAAATAGGGTTATTTTTTGTTCAAATTCTGGTAGAGATGCTTCCATTGAAAAAACTCTTGGGAATGTTATGAATCAAACTTTTTTCCCCATTCTATGGGTTAAAAGCAAGTTAAAGTGTGATCTTTAGCTTTAGTATTAAATCAGTCTAGGAAGAAATTCTGAATTTGAAAACAGTTTGAATGGAGATGACCATTGTCTGGCGATCTTGTTCTATACACACTGACCAATGTTATAGCTGCACTACGTATATAGCGATACAATCATTATTAATTGTGAGACTCGTGATGTGATTTGATGATGATGGAAAATAAAAATTGCCATCTCCAATTTTACAGAATGTTAGAGAAATCTGAGAAGTGTTTATATTCTAATCTTTATAGGTTGTGTGTGTGTGTGTGTGGGCTCATAGATTTAGAGTTATATGAGGCAAGTTGATGATTTGATTTATTTTCGTGAAATCCGAGGTCGAATAACTTGTATTTTGCGCATTCAGGAACGTTTCCCTTTTCTTGCAAAAAAAAACATGAAAATATTAAATCTTATAAGGCCAACGGCAATAATAAAAAAGTTGCAAGCATATGGCTGCTAGGGATTTGAGAATTTTAAGAAGGACAAAGAATTTTAGAGAAGATATCATAAGTTCATATTTCATATTTTTATTTGAAATATATAAATATTATTTGAATAATATATATATATATATATATATATATATATATATATATATATATATATATATATATACGTCGGAATATCTATCTATCTATCTATCTATCTATCTATCTATCTATCTATCTATCTATACCCCTGAATATATATATATATATATTTCTTCAAATAATAATTTTAGGTGAAACTGTTTATACATGTTAAAAAATACGTACGTATTTTTTCTAATTCAAATAAGTATTTATTTTTGTATTATATATATATATATATTATTCAATAATTTATACTTATATATATATATGAAATATATACGTATTATTATTATGAAAGAATAAATTATATTTATTTCTTTCTCTGCCTCTCTGTCTCTGTTCTGTCTGTCTGTCTGTCTGTCTGTCTCTCTCTCTCTCTCTCTCTCTCTCTCTCTATATATATATATATATATATATATATATATATAAAACACTGAATAGTTACCAGAGTGACATAGAAGTTTGACATATTCTGATGTTTGGTCAGATAATGGGAAGTAAGCCGAGGAGAAATTTTTTTACCACCAACTTCTAAAACATCCATGTTTCCCAACATGTATTTATCTTTCTCACCACACACACACACACACACACACACATATATATATATATATATGTTTGTGTGTGTGTGCGTGTATGTATGTGTGTGTATCAAATGTGTGAATATATATATATATATATATATATATATACATATATGTGCAATTTGTTATATATATCATATTATTTATATATTATATATGTGCGGTACTTATTTGAAAGGGCTCAATATCAGGGATTGAGCTGACATATTCATATAGATAGGTGTGAGTTTTTGACCCTGTGTTTCACGCTTTTGTGATCGTCATACAAACTGATTAATTTTTAAAAAAATTTAGATATATATATGCGTATATTGGTGTATGTCTTCCTCCCACTTTCGCAAAAATGCACCAATATACGCAGCCTTACATATATTTAATATTTTTAAAAAATTAATCAGTTTATCTGACGATCACAAATACGTGAAACCCAGGGTCACAAACTCACACCTATCTAACTAAATATATATATATATATATATATATATATATATATATATATAGATGCACATAAATATAAATATAATTATATATATATATATATATATATATATATATATATATATATATAGGTGTGTGTGTGTGTGTGTGTGAGTGTGTGTGATGAAATTTTCAAATGAATTTTTTTCGTGAGAGCGTGCTATTTTGGTTTCAATTCTTTTATGAAAAACAAATATTCCTTTTTTTCTCTCTCTTATTTTTCTTTTACCCTTCCTTTCCTTTTTTTCTCCTTCTATTGTTATTTTTCTTCCTTGATTTTTCTACTTTATTTTAAGAAATCAAAGTCCTGCTATATGTTTTCATAAAAAATGCTGACATCTGAGTTTGGCTTCAAAAACTAACAAAAGAAAATATCTATTTGTTTTGTATCATTTACTTTTGGAAACATTTCAACTTGTTTTTTCTTCTTCCTAGGAATATATATATATATATATATATATATATATATATATTAACGGAAAAGCATATAACTGGATCATTTTTTCCTCTCACGCAAAATGCAAATAACTGTCTTTTTTGCGAATGCCAAATAACTTTTGCATTCTATTATACGAAGAAATTCAATGGTAGATGTATTTTTTCCTTCTACACTAACCGAACATTTCTAGTGCAATTTTTACGTGGAATTTCCTGATTTATTTTCAGAACATTTTTTTAATTGAACCTGTTTACAGACCGCAGAAGACGGCCGTTAAGCCTGATATCACTGCTGCTTGCAGGCAAATAAATAAATAAGAGGAGAGTACGAGGGTCATTCAATAAATAAGGTGAATATTTCTAATACAGATAAACGCCTACTTTTTCTTTTTTAATTTTATATTTCAACGTAGTCTCCCAGCAGTGTCACACACTTTTCCCATCCGTGTACAAGCATCCGTATTCCATCAGCGTGAAAATCTTTGGACTGATGCCTCAGCACTTTTGACTTCATCGCCACTTTCAAACTTCTTTAAACAATTTAGCCCACTTGCAGACATCTTTTTGGTTGAAACATATGGCACCATACACAATTGACATTCTCCTATGAATTTCAACTGGTTTGCACTCTTCAGCAACCAAAAACTTGATAACTGACCTCTGTTCAATCCTGGAGCATGCTTCTTGGTCGGCCATCTTTGTTAATCACCAAAAGTTTTTTTTTCAGTCTGCCAAAAATATTTAAATCTCTTTGAAAAAGAAGTAAAGGAAAAAAAAATAAAAGCAAGCTTCTATCTGTATTAAAAGTCCTTATACCGAAACATTCACCTTATTTATTGAATGACCCTCGTAGAAATCTTTATACCGAAAAATTCACCTTATTTATTGAATGACCCTCGTAGATGTACTTATACCGAAAACTCACCTTATTTATTGAATGACCCTCGTAGAAGTCCTTAATACCGAAAAATTCACCTTATTTATTGAATGACCCTTGTAGAAGTCCTTATACCGAAAAATTCACCTTATTTATTGAATGATCCTCGTAGAAGTCCTTATACCGAAAAATTCACCTTATTTATTGAATGACCCTCGTAGAAGTCCTGATACCGAAAAATTCACCTTATTTATTGAATGACCCTCGAAGAAGTCCTTATACCGAAAAATTCACCTTATTTATTGAATGACCCTCGTAGAAGTCCTTATACCGAAACATTCACCTTATTTATTGAATGACCCTCGAAGAAGTCCTTATACCGAAAAATTCACCTTATTTATTGAATGACCCTCGTAGAAGTCCTTATACCGAAAAATTCACCTTATTTATTGAATGACCCTCGAAGAAGTCCTTATACCGAAAAATTCACCTTATTTATTGAATGACCCTCGTAGAAGTCCTTATACCGAAAAATTCACCTTATTTATTGAATGACCCTCGAAGAAGTCCTTATACCGAAAAATTCACCTTATTTATTGAATGACCCTCGTAGAAGTCCTTATACCGAAACATTCACCTTATTTATTGAATGACCCTCGTAGAAATCTTTATACCGAAAAATTCACCTTATTTATTGAATGACCCTCGTAGATGTACTTATACCGAAAAATTCACCTTATTTATTGAATGACCCTCGTAGATGTACTTATACCGAAAACTCACCTTATTTATTGAATGACCCTCGTAGATGTACTTATACCGAAAACTCACCTTATTTATTGAATGACCCTCGAAGAAGTCCTTATACCGAAAAATTCACCTTATTTATTGAATGACCCTCGAAGAAGTCCTTATACCGAAAAATTCACCTTATTTATTGAATGACCCTCGAAGAAGTCCTTATACCGAAAAATTCACCTTATTTATTGAATGACCCTCGAAGAAGTCCTTATACCGAAAAATTCACCTTATTTATTGAATGACCCTCGTAGAAGTCCTTATACCGAAAAATTCACCTTATTTATTGAATGACCCTCGTAGAAGTCCTTATACCGAAAAATTCACCTTATTTATTGAATGACCCTCGTAGATGTACTTATACCGAAAAATTCACCTTATTTATTGAATGACCCTCGTAGATGTACTTATACCGAAAACTCACCTTATTTATTGAATGACCCTCGTAGATGTACTTATACCGAAAACTCACCTTATTTATTGAATGACCCTCGTAGAAGTCCTTATACCGAAAAATTCACCTTATTTATTGAATGACCCTCGTACATTGTAATTAGCCAAACTGATAATACATAAAACATATACAGTTAGCATTACCTGTGATCCTACTAAACCCTAACCAGCAGAAGTCGTTTGTTAAATGAGCTTCCAAAATACATATTTACAATTCAGAAAATATTTTTAGCAATCAAGTCTTTATGTTGGAAGAGGTAAAATAAAAGAGTCTACATGATGGAATAGGAAAAATAAAGATAAAAGATTAAAGGTTTTTACATGAAATAATGATACTCTTGAAAAACATATATCTACACTTTTTTTTCTTCTATGTGCCCTGTCCTTTCAGGACGTAGGCGATCATGGCTTTCCACGTCTTCCTATCCCTGGTGGCTTTCTCCTGTTGCACCATGCAACCCTCGTTCTATCACCCACCTGATTAGGTATTTCAAATACCTGTTGCTTTCCCCTGTCTCTTTTTCCATCTATCTGGCCTGTTAGTATCAGGTTCTCCAAGCCCTTCTTCCTCATCACATGTCCCAGGAACTTCAGCTGTTTCTTCCTGATGCTCAGTATTAATTTCCTTTTCATTTCCATCCTTTCTATAACCTCATCATTGCTCACATGCTTGATCCATGATATTCGTATCATCCTTCTGTAGAACCATATTTCAGTTGCTTCAAGTTTTTCCTCCATCTTTGATGATATTGTCCAGCATTCACTGCCATATTGAAGAACTGATATCACATAGCAATCCAGTACTCTTCTTTGTTTTTTACGAATAAGTTCTGTTTCTTAATACTTTACTCAATTTCTGGAATGCTTCCTTCGCCATGCCAATTCGCCTTCGGGTCTCCGTGTCGCACTTTCCGTCTTCTGTTATAACACTTACTTATCCAAATTTTAACTTTGTAAAAATTTCAATGCCCTAAATTTAATAACATATTGTCGATACGGAAAAACGCATGGATAAAACCCAAACAAATCTATTATTTTCAACCCATTTTAAAGGATTACATAAGGATCTACCTCTGGATTGATTTCGGAAAGGGACTTTTAATTTTATTTGTCATTCCGATAATGAAAAGAGAAATTTAAATATAACATGTATAAAAATCAAAATCTATGTTATAAAGAGATTTAAAAACTGAAGTTATCAGTATATATCCGTTATTATTATTCTATGCGGTAATAAGTAACCTTTTCATTCGATGTAATCTTTCAATGGTGACGCCATTTTTATCTAGGCTTTTTGCAACATTCATGAAAAATTGAATTTTTATTACTGGGTCGAGCTCAAATGCAGACTTCCACATTTTTATCATTAAGGTTTCAGTTGTACTTTAAATAGCTTTATTTTTCATGATGGGGTACTTTATTTTTCATGATGGGGTACTTTAATGATACTGCTCAAAGGAAAATTTTAAATGTTCCTATTTGCTGTGCTGCTGGGGCATTAAATCTTAGATGGCTATTATTTTAGCAGATGGATAAATCCGAATCTAAACCAGGAATTGATCCACTAATAGAGACAAATTGTAGACTCGACCTTCTTTCTTTTCATGGCAAACTGGCCACCGGATGCCAGGTTTATTTATACCATTGAAAAAAAAAAAAGAAAAACAAAGTGAGTGAAATCATCCTACACACTTTGAAATTCTTCACTTATACGTGCTGTGCAAAATCCCTTATTCTGCATAGTTAGATCCATCCCCGAAACGAGTAGACAGGTTCAACTATCGTCCAGTTCACATTTCTCCCTGCCCTTTTGAACAAGAGTAAAAGTTTATGCATTGTTTCCTGCTCAAGAATGTGTTCCCGGTTCTTTCTAAAGTTTACTTCAACTTTATACTTCCAAAATCTGCCCTCCCCCGAACACTTTTAAATTTTCTTCCTTTTAAATAGGAGTACATAGGTGTGTCTAATGTCCGGTCCACACACATAGCCTGGTCTTTTGAACCGGAGTAGAGGTTTCTCCGTTGTTTCCGTTTTAGTATTGGGTTTCAGGTTTCATCTTATGTTTTACATTGTCTCCCACTTGTAGTATCCTCTTGCGTCTTAGTGGCATTGTCATCTTGTTTTGGGTGAATTGATTTAAAAATTAGTTACCACCATTACAGTCATTATTATCATTAGTCCAAAGACAAAGCGTGCTACCATGAAATGTAACAAGTTTTCTCCACATATCTTGGGAATGAGATATATTCATTCATGCCCAGTATATCTTGGCAAAAACTATTCCTCTCCAGATAAAAATGTGGCCTATATCCTTCTACTTAACGGTTCACTTTGGTAATGGACACGTGGTTATTAATCTTACAGAAGAGATCACACTTCCTTGCTGTTGTGGATCTTCGTCGCTAATGTTTTGTGGAGTTGTGGTGAAATTTTGCCGCAAAGTTGTAGTGACTAGTTTGTGCCGGAAGTAGGATACGGAACAAGAAGGTAGGTTCAAAACAATGTATTAGTATAACAAGAAACAAGATATCCAAAAGAATTGTTAATAATGAGTAACTAGAAATAAGTAAGCCCGACGGTATTATTACGCTGCTTATTGCCTGACAAGTAGCTGTCGTCAACTGCCGTTAACCGCATGGTTAACTACTTTGTTAACTGCTTCCTTGGAAGTCACGCAGGTAATTACATATAACAAGAGGAAGAGTTCACCATAACACTTGTTCATTGACTTCAGTCTACGAAGCACCCCTCCCTGCAATGTTGTTTTATCACTGCATCTGCTGCATGCATCGTTACGGATCCTAGTATACATCATGTTTTTTTTTCACATTATCATTTCACACCAAATGTCAGAAATGCCATTAGTGCACAGGAAGCTACAGCGAGAAAATAAAAATGTTACAGGGGATGTCGAAGAAAAGATAAGATGTGGATGGGAATCAAGGAGATAAAACATAGCAATTGACGTAGCGTTTAAACATTTTTATCTTCGAAGATGAAGAAAAAACCTGAAGCAGCTGAAAGGATGCTGCGAATATCATGGATCGAGCATGTGAGCAATGATGAAGTTTTGAAAAGGAATGAAACGAAAAGGAAATTAATACTGAGCATCAGGAAGAGAAAGCTAAATTCCCGAGACATGCAATGAGGAAGGAGGGCTTAGAGAACCTGATAATAACAAGCCAGATAGAAAAAGAGACAGAGGAAAGCAGCGGATAACATATTTGAAGGACCTGATTAGGTGGATGACGGAACGAGGGTTGCGTGTTGTAACAGAGGAAAGCGTGCTAATAGTCACCAGGGATAGGGAGATGTGGAAAGCGATGATCGCCTACATCCTGAAAGGACAGGACACATAAAAGAAGCTATCAGGGAAGTATGCAAATGGAAGTGTGTTCTACAAACGCGAAGTGCAAGAAAAGAGTAGAAGACGCTGTTACATTTCACTAGATCGACGGTAATAGGTTAGGACCTTAATGCAAATCCAATAACACTAGTAAATACATGTGGTCGGGGTATCATGGGATAAAAGCTCGTCAGGAAATACTTGTATAAAAGACAGACAGAAGCCACATTAAGTGAGGATTAATTATATCGCAGATACTAATTTGGATTTTGTCAAGAACCTCGAGATGAAAAGCAGAAGCACCCGACCAAATATGGCAACAGAATTCAATACATGGACAAATGGTAGATTTATAAATGTGCAAAATGGATTCTGACGAGAAAGATTTGAGTTTGAGTTTTGTTTAATGGCATATCAACCTCTGTGGGTTATTTAATGCCAAACAGGTGGGGTTTTAAGGTTGTCTTTTTTAATGTTCAGTCATAGTGAGAAGGTTGATTTAGTCAAATTTTAATGAGAATTTTTTTGTTTTTACTTTTTTTATTTTAGAAAACTTAAAATGTCTTCCAGTTTTGTATTCAAAAATATTTTGTTGCGGATATTTTATTTCTTTCAAAAATGTGTTACGGAAATAATTTTTTTTTTCAAAAATGAATTTTGTTAATGTTTTTCTTCAGAAATATATATTTTTCAATAAAAGTGTATTTTTATGTATATAGTTCTATAAAAGTGTATTTTTATACTTTCATAATGTTTTGACCCCACTTTGGGGGTAACTATTTTCCCATAGCTGGGACCCTAACAGATGCTACCACTCAGGGTCAGGGTGGACCTGGGAACAACAGCAATTAAGAGGTGGTTCCATGCTCTTCACAACCTTCCAATCAGAGGTTTGTTGCCGGATGCAGTTTACCGTCATGCTCAGGACCTGACGAGAAAGAACTTCCTAGCCTGACACAGTGACTCAAACTTCCTAGCAGTAGAAGCATGTATGAATTCAATGTAGCCATTCCGTTTGAGGTCATTTTAGAGAGTGAGACCAAGGATGCGCCGTGTGTTGTTATCTAGAAGACGCGTCATCTATTCTGATAGTAGGCAAGAATGTTTCTCTATGCTGGTTGAAAGACAGCTTAATGGCAGTTGATTTTGCAATTTTACAGATTTTCTTTTTAAACATTCTGTCTAGCTACTGTCCTTAACAGAAATTCCTAGTAAGTCAAATGATTTCGTAGACGATGACCTGACCACGCGAATGTCAACTAAAGACAAAGATTAATCTAAACTTATTTATAAATGGAACTTTGTGTGTGTGTGTGTGTGTGTGTGTGTGTGTGTGTGTGTCCCCGTTACCTATAGACTCCGAAACGGCTTAACCGATTTTCATGAAAATTTACACAGTTGTACTATAAGCGTCTGTAAGTGTTCTTAGCTAGGTTTTGTGTCGAGGTACACCCGATAAATATCGAAAATCGATAATCGAAACAAACGGGTTATAGAAGGAGTGTTCCGATTTTAATCAAATTTGATACACTCATAGACAAATACATAAGAAACGATATTTCAAGGTTGCAGTTCTTACAATAATGCAGAAAATCGATAATATATATATATAAAAGGCAAGATGTTTTTGTGTGTGTCAGTTTATCTGCCTGTATGCCTATATTTCTTTCAGCACTTTTATTTTAGTTTTTTCTTTGTGTTTGGCTCTAAGTAGGTATAATTGTAGTCCTTAGTCTCAGCCATGATACCATTTATTCAAAGAACTTATTTAGCATTCAAATTCAGTTTACGACGAAAAAACTTATTTGATTTCGATACCAGGAAATCAAATTTTGACTTACATCCATTCATTTTTCTTTCAGTCTACGGTTTCGCTTTAACTGGAAACAACTATTGCTTTTTAATCTTTCGTGCCAACGTCCAAAGAGACTGAGCTCCCGGGTCATCGATTAGTTTTAAAGCTTTCATTACACCCGAGCAACGCCGGGCTATACTGCTAGTGCAGTTATAAGTTAATCTTAGGTAAGTTATCAAAGAACAAATAGAAAGATAAAAATGGAAACGTGCAGGATAGATAACAAAAAGAAAGGATAACGGATGGTCCAAAAGAACGGTCGATTATTGACCAATGAATAATAAACAGTATTTTCATTTTTTACACACAGACTGTTGTCTTCATCTTTGTTATTTTCACAAATTATTAGCTATTTTGCCGGTAATGTAGACGTTGACTCAGTAAAAACACGACGAGTAATAATTAAGCAATAAGAAACAAGAACAATATTGACATTGTTCGGACTGTTGTCCTCATCTTTATTGCCATGTTTACGAACTTTCCGCCATTGTACGCTTCAGCCTTCTTCAGGTGCGAAGAATTATGAATCGAAACCATTATTTCGATCACTGGAATTTCTCATTCTCTTTCCATCAGCGATGCTACTTCCAGCAGTCCTGTAGTTATCTCCCTTTAACTCAACCCTCCACGTTATTTGTTCACCACTGCTGTAGCCTGGTATTGAACTCGCAGCTCTTTGGGTCAAGTCACTGTAACTAATCAACGCCTATATCCAATGGAGGTGGCATCAAATATACTAATGGGAGGCGAAAAGTGTTTCTCACATGATCAGTAGGAGGCAGTTTGGGTTTGGAGCCGTTAAATTTAACATACCATATTTTGCCCGTCAGTAACAGACTGTAGGTTTTATTTGAGATCTGCCGCTAGTTTGACCTTATCGATTTGGCCTGACTTATTAACGCGGCAAGAGTAGTAAATGGTTGTGTTATCAGCATAGATATCAAGTTTACAGCTGACCACATCACGAAGGTCATTGGTGAAAATTAAGTACACAAGTAATACCAAGAATAGAGCTCAGAGGGACACCTGCATTAGTGCAAAAGGATCTGGAAGAAGGACTGTTCAGAATAACTTTCATATATATATATATATATATATATATATAAGGGGAGAGAAAGAGGGAGTGAGGGAGAGAATTAATAGTTATTTTTAATTCTAGATTTTTCTTGCTTCAAACCCCAGAACCCACACAAGAAAAGTTAAGAGCAAATATGTGTTCAGGATATATATATATATATATATATATATATATATACGTAATTACAATAAAGCAGCACTAATTATTATAGACTAATGTCCGAAAAACCAATGTTAACCTATTAGTAAATTAAATCGTCAATAACCCAACGGGGACGACCTCGTAGGTTAAATAAAGGGGGGGAAAATGAAACAAACCAAGCACAAGAACAATACGTCAAGAGCTTGTTTGAAAGAAAAAACCAAGACGAAAACCTTAACAGTAAAGTGCTCTATACGAAAGTAGAGCTAAAAATCCGTTGTGTGAAACCGCGGTCGGTGTTGGCCCGATTTAGATTTAGTGTGCTGTATATATATATATATATATATATATATATATATATATATATATATACTTACACAATAACATATGCACACACGCACATATATATATATGTATATATAGTTAAACAAATATTTAAACTAATAAAGCTAAATAAATATGTCACTTTTTTCTGTTAAACATAAAGAAAATAACCTAAATCTACTACTAACCCAATGGTCAAGCCACATACCTCCCACTACCATAGAAGAAATTATTAATAAGATTCCGCTAGTTTAAATCTATAATAGCCAATATTCTCCCACCCCTTCCTTTACTAGACCAATCCTGCAGCATTAGAAATTTTCCTCATTCTTTTTTAAACGTGGCTGACAATGCATGTCTTAAACTGACATGTTAAACATGGCTATTTCCCTTCTAAATTTTATCTGAATTTAAAGATATCTATCTATCTATCTATCTATCTATCTATCTATCTATCTATCTATCTATCTATCTATCTACCTAAGTAAATTGTTCCTGTTTTATATTTTTAAATTTCGCACAAGTGTGTTGTTTTTTCGTATTTATGTCGATTACACATTATGCTAGGGTCAGCTGGGCACCGTCTGTGAAAAAAGAAAAACATGACGCAATAAACTTCGCCAAGAATTTAGAAATGTCATGCCGTACTGCTTGGAGGCACCAGTACGAACATTTCAGAGTGCTTTGATGTCAGTTTGAGGACACTGATCATCATTCGGAAAGAGGTGTATGAGTCTAATAGTGATTACGAAGGTGTCTGGAGTAATGACGATGTTTTGCGTTCATTCATCTACTAACAGGACCTTAAACTCAACATGGAGGCCAACATCAATAACCATGAGGAGGTCTTGTGGACACGAGTCAAGAGGGTAACTGCTTTCAGACCTTATGTCTGGCAAAATGATTTTGCACCATGACATTCAAGCATGAAAACCCAGTCATGGCTGTCAGACCATTTCTGCGACCACGTTACCCTTACATCTGACCACCTAACTCTCCAGACTGCAAAATATTTGATTATTACTTGTGGTACGCAGTTGAGCTAGAAACCAACAAAACTATTAGTAACACTAAAGATCAACTGAAGGCAAGGACTATGGCAGGATTCACCAACTTAAACAAGGAGACTGCCCAGAAGAGATGTCTAAGATTCCGAAGTCGTCCGGAGGCCGTAATTGAAGCGAATTGGTGATTTTATTGAATAAATTTTATTTAGTATTTCAAGATATTTTTGTGTTACTTTAGTAAATATGTCTGTTAAAATTAGATGTCAATGTTATTTTCATTTTTTCGTAATTTAGACGACAGTTTATCCATCGCAATCTATAGATATGTATTTATATATATTTATTATTAATTATTACGTTAGAACATGTGCAAACTACAAACTACTACATCACAGAAAACTTTAGGTGATTAACATATCATACGAACTTATTTAATATTTAGTACAATAGCCTTTTGCTTTGATCACAGCCTTCATTCTGTCAGGCACTGACATCACAAGCTTCTTCAACGTATCTAATGGTATCTTCTGCCAAGCAGCTTGGATTTGTTTCCAAAGTGTGTCTTGCAAAGTAACATTAGATTTATAAATTCGAGAGAGGGGAATAAAAATAAGTCAGTCATATCCAAAGATAATAGAATAATGAGTAGTTTCAAAAAACTTGTTTAATAGCAAATAGGAAAAATTAAATATAATTTCTTTTTAATACATTTTTTACACCTAGTTTTAAATAATCAATATTTATTAGAAACTTACTTGGCTTTTCACCCTGTATTTGAATTTCAGTGACGTTTTTAGGAAAATCACACCTGTCCTAATATTTTTGAAAACTACCGATAGTGTAGACAAAGGTGATTTTAAACTTTATTTTGATGCCTCATAAAAGATAAAATAGTTCTTGTCTTAATACTTTTGCACAGTACTCTCTCTCTCTCTCTCTCTCTCTCTATATATATATATATATATATATATATATATATATAACCTGAAATTAGCCACCTGCAGCCACCTTAGAAAGTATATGATTAATAATTCTAATAATCAAACTGTTTGAGACTGCATAAATCTCAGAGTTTGGTGCTCTTTCTCTCTTTCTCTCTCTCTCTCTCTCTCTCTCTCTTTATCTATCTATCTATCTATCTATCTATCTATAGGTAGGAAGGCAAGTTGATGGGTAAGCCATGCACTTAAAAAAAATTTAAATCATTTTTCTTGTTTTTTTAAATCGTGTTGCAGAGTCAGTCTACTTAAGTGGTATTTTTTTCTCGTTGAGTAAATTCTTTATTTTTTTCAAAGAATATAATAATGTTGCCGCAATAGTTTTTGCAATGGAAATTAATTTCATAGAAATGATTTAGCATGAAATGTTCCTGGCAACTTGTTTTCCTCCGTTGTATAGTTACTATGTTAAATCCTTTTTGTTTTTCTTATTCTTTTTATATCTTTCTTTTAATATAAACCCATATGATAATGAAACCATTGTTTTCCCTTTTCATGTATTTTCTCTCATAACCGAGTAATCGAAATCTAATTCGGTCTTCTTATTTTTTAATATATTTAAATAAATGTTCATATTTGATTCATATAAAAGTTTTCCCATCAAAATATTTATATTATTAATAAGAGGTAAGATCAAAGTAATTTTTATTATTTTTCAAATGTTATAAGCCCTTTTAACACGTTCAACATTGTTGTAAAAACATGTTTTGATTTTAGTTAGTGAGTTATTAATTCGTTACGAGAGTTTACAATGGAAAACATAATATTGCATAGCTTATTTTTTCCGGTGACAAACACATTAATTTGTAAATGCTGGCAAAAATCAAATAATTGTCGGATTTTAATGAAATTTTAATACTAATCTAAACTTATTTTATAAATGGAACTTTGTCTGTGTGTGTGTGTATGTGTGTGTGTGTCCGTTACCTATAGACACCGAAACGGATGAACCGATTTTCTTGAAAATTTACACAGTTATCCTATAAGCGTCTGCGAGTGTTCTTGGCTAGGTTTTGTGTCAAGGTACCCCCGATAAATATCGAAAATCTATAATCGAAAATATCGGGTTATAGAAGGAGTGGTCCGATTTTAATCAAATTTTATACACTCATAGACAAAGACATAAGAAACGATATTCAGAAGTTTCAAGGTTGCAGTTATTATAATAGTGCAGAAAATCGATAATATATATATATGTGTGTCTGTTTATCTGTCTGTATGTCCTTTATACAAATCCACAATTTTTATCCGATTCTCACCAAACTTCAAAATTTGACTTACATCCATTCATTTTTCTTTCAGTCTACTTCAGTTTTCTTTCAGTCTACTTCGCTTGAATTGGAAACAACTATTGCTTTTTAGTCTTTCGTGCCAACGTCCAAAGAGTCTAAGCTCCAGGACTATGGATTAATTTGAAAGCTTTCATTACACCCGAGCAACGCCGGGCTATACTGCTTGTTTACAAATAAATGTAATTATTTTTTAAATTATTATTTTAAAAAATCTTAGTAAAAATCTTATTTTTACATCTGTTACCCCAACTCCACATAAATTCATGAAATTTTAAAAAATTAAATTTTGTTGCGAAAATTAGTTTTATTAGTTAAACGCAGGACTCATTATGGAATGTAAATCATCTATTATGTTTTGAAAAAAATTGCGTTTATTTCTGAAAATGCAATATGACTACAAAATAATTTCATTTGATAAGCTTTTAATTGCTTGAATAATAATAGAAATTAAAAACTTTAATGTTTGAAGAAAATCTTTTTTCGTTTAATAATGAAATTTTCATGTTTTATTATAATAACTTATGAAGTTTCAAAAGTATTTTTAAAATACTTCAAAGATTTTTTGGGGTTATTTTAAAAACTTATTAAGCAAAGATTATATTTTCTAATCAAAAATTAAAAAGTTTAATGTAAATCGTCATGCTTTCTTATTTTTAAAATTATTTTTATTTTCTTGTTTATTTGAATTTTTTTTTGTATGATATTTTTTATTTGCAAATTAAAAGGTCATGTGTTTCAGGATTTATTCCCTTTACAGGAAAAATGTGTATAATTATCTCACTTGTACTCGCCACACACTTATCTTATTTATCTCGTATCTGTCAAATCTGTCAACACATACGTTGGAAAGGTCAGAAAGTTGAAATTTCATGCTATAAATAAGTAATACTTGTGAAAATCAGATTAATTTAACATTAAATTTGCTTGTTTTTAAAAATAATATCTTTGCAAGATTTTTAAAACTGAGAATTAATTTTTGTTTACAAATGTGTCACTCGCTTAAAAATGGACGAACAATTGAAAGATTAAAAAAAAATTAAAATTCTAATAAATATATTTTCTGTTTGAAATACACCAGAATATTTTGCTTACTAGAAATAGTAAATCTAATTATTTAGCTTCTAATTAAAACTAAAATACAAATTTAAAGAAAGCTTTTTTTATTTAAAACATCAATTTAAAATTTATATATCGAAAATGAGTGGAGGTACCTACACAAATCCTTTGTACGTATAATAATTCATAGAGTCTCAAACTGTTAAAAATACTGAATTTAGAAACATTTGTAATCTTCCGTTTTTAAGCTAATAAGTTAAAATATGCTATTTAAGGTTTTTTTGCATATAATTTAAGTGAAATTAAGCATACGAACTTTAGCATCTAGTAGATTCCAACTAATGGATGGAATTTATTGAAATCTTTACTATTTATTCGTTAGTTTTTTTAAATAAATTTTAGTTTTAATAAAACATGAATGATTGTATCTTGGGAATCTTGATTATCGTAATTTCTAGATATCATAAATCTGCACTTATCTTTACTTTTAAACTATTGCATCTGTTTTTAAAACGATTTTAGGGAAAATTGCTTTGGTCAATTTTTTTTATATATCAAGTCTTTTTAATTGTCTTCGTAGATTTTCACTTTTTTTTAAAAGCACAGCAGACAACTGAAGCCAATGTGAAAACTGTTCAGCTTCTCACAACATTAAGTTTTTCATAGTATTTACATTATTCAACTTTTGTCCTCATCTTTGTTGCCATTTGTACGACGTTTAATAACAGATCATTTTATTTGTGTATATTTCTGAGATGAAGTAGTATTTACTGTATTTACATTATTCGAAATATTGTCTTCATTTTTGTTGCCATTTGTACTACGTTTAATAATAGATCATTCTATTTGTCTATATTTCTGAGATGAGGTAGTATTTACAGTATTTACATTATTCGGACTATTGTCCTCATCTTTGTTGCCATTTGTACGACGTTTCGGCTGTTGTACGCTCTGGCCTTTTTCATGTGCTAGGAATTTCTAAGCGTATCCTTTATTACAATCACTGGGGTATATCATCCTTATTTCTTGCGTAAAGCCTCGGTTGGAAGTCATATCATGTGTTATCTCCCTCTAACCCTGCAAATTACTTGTTCAGCACTGCTGTAGACTAGTATTGAACTCACAACTCTAAGAGTCAAGTCAGGAACTAGCCTACGTCTATATCCACTGGGCCATACAAAAGACAACAAAGATGAGGACAATAGTCCGAATGATGTAAATACTGTAAATACTACCTCATCTCAGAAATATAGACAAATACTAAGTTTTTCATATCAGGCATCAACGCAAAGGAATAGTGTAAGCATTAAAACCATATTTTGTATTTCAAGGATGGAATGAATCAGAGCTATTTAATATATCTGACGAATTAATCACATTCTACTGAATTATTTTAATGCAATAACAATATCATTAAAACAATATTTTGTATTTCCAAGAAGGAATGCATAAGAGTTATTTTATACTCGCAGTATATCCTGGCGTTGCTCGGGTGTAATGAAAGCTTTAAAACTAATCCAAGGTCCTAGATCTCAGACTCTTTGGACGTTGGCACGAAAGACTTAAAAGCAATATTTGTTTCCAGTCAAAGCGTAACCATAGATTGAAAGAAAAATGAATGAATGTAATTCAAATTTTGATTTTCGAAATATGATGTCAAACATGTTTTCCGCCGCAAACTGAATTTTGAAAGCTAAATAAGTCCTCTGACTAAAGGGTATCATGACTGAGACTAAGAACTACAATTATACTTACTTAGAGCAAAACCCGAAGCAAAAATCTAAAATAAAAGGGCTGAAAACCTGATTTTGATCAAACCCGGTGAGATATCTGGGTATCGATTTCCAATATGGAAGTCAAATAAGTTATCCCAGGATAAAATAAGCTAAGTAAGTCAATGAAAGCTTATAGTACCCATCGGGAGTAGAATTGGAGAAAATGAGCCCAATTGATGGCTGAATATCGGTTTTGATCAGATTCGATAGAATATCGGGGTATCAATTTCCGATATCGGAGAAAATGAGTCGTCTGAGAAGATCTACTAATGTTTGAGACTAAAAACTATATTTTTACAAAATTAGAACAAATTCTGTAGCAAGAACCACGATAAAATGGCTGAAATCCCGATCTTGATCAGACCTGATCGGATATCGGATTATCGATTTCCAATATCGGGGTAAAATCGGAAAAAAATAAGTAGCCCATGATCTGACCGGAAGCCTAAAAAATATTTGTGTCAAGTTTGGTGAGAATCGGATAAAAATTGTGGATTTATATGAAGGTCATACAGACAGACATATGCACACAAACAATTTGCCTTATATATATATATATATATATATATATATATATACTAGCAGTATAGCCCGGCGTTGCTCGGGTGTAATGAAAGCTTTAAAACAAATCCATGGTCCTTGAGCTCAGACTCAGCCTAAAGAATATTTGTGTGAAGTTTGGTGAGAATCGGATAAAAATTGTGGATTTGTATAAAGGACATACAGACAGATAAACAGACACACACACAAACACCTTGCCTTTTATATATATATATATATATATATATATATATATATAATCGATTTTCTGCACTATTGTAAGAACTGCAACCTTGATACTTCTGAATATCGTTTCTTATGTCTTTGTCTATAAGTGTATTAAATTTGATTAAAATCGGACCACTCCTTCTATAACCCGAATTTTTTTATTATCGATTTTCGATATTTATCGGTGGTATCTCGACACAAAACCTATCTAAGAACATTTGCAGACGCTTATAGTACAACTGTGTAAATTTTCAAGAAAATCGGTTCAGTCGTTTTCGGAGTCTATAGGTAACGGACACACACACACACACACACACACACACACACACACAAAGTTCCATTTATTAATAAGTTTAGATTTATATATATATATATATATATATATATATATACATATATATATATGAAGATTCCTACTTAAAACTTTGGTAATATTTCTCGGATTATTTAATACTTTCATTTTTAGTTTGAACTTCTAAATCCTTATAGTTGGCGAATTAATCACATTCTACTCCATTATTTTAATGCAATGACAATATGCGTGTGTACTATAATCCTCGTCTTGTTGTTTTTATCGGAATTTGATCGTTCGTTGTGCCCTGCGACCTTCACGTTTATGTAGATCCGGGTAAACTAAAGGGAATATCGAACTGAACACTTTATTTAATCCATAGGAGTGGGTTTTGACGGTTCTCATTCTGCTTACGTTGTCTCGGGATATTTCGTCTACTTCTCATTTTAGTAATGTCTATTTATTGTTCCGCCATTTTTTCGACTTCAAGTACACACTGTCCAGCTTAGGGATAGAACTCACAATCACTCTGTCACCAGATGCACGAACCATCGGTTTAACCCACTGATCTATTCCCTTGTGGAAACGATAACAGCAATGGAACAAGAAGAAGCCTATAAATAACAAGGAGTCAGCATAGAGATAAAATACATCCATATATATATATATCCAAACAAAGGAGAAAGTAGGAAAAAATACTAAATTCGTGTGTGTCTAGTTTTAAATACTGAATTGAATTCACAAAGCAGAATATCAGCCAAATAATTTGGCTGTCCAAATAATAACAAAAAATTAAAAATAAATAAGAATAAAAAGATTTTGTTGTTCTACTTCCTCTTCATATTCTTCTTCTCCTCTTTCTCTTCTTCTTCGTTTGAAGGAATGGTTTTATGCAGTACTTTACTTTCGAGCTATAGACCCCAACGTTCGCATAACTGGGGCACAGTTTAGTGCATATTTTAATCTTTTCTATTATTTTTTTCACCTTTATATTATGGTCGCCAGAAACAAACACATCGATGAGGAAGTATTTACTTGTTATTTTTGTTTGCTTGTTTTTTCATTTCGAACAAAGGTGATGTTTGGGTTGGTTTGGTGGCCTCATGTATGAATCTGTGCAGATGTTGGAATTCCATAAGATCTTGACTTGTTCGTTTTCGATCAACTTCTCTGGTTTGTGGCCCTACCATTTTTGCTGCACTTCAATTGAACTCCCATAGTCACACTACCTACCAAGTCTGCGGGTAGATTTAAGGCTGGTATGTTGTTACATCTACATTACATTATTTTTCTTTTCTAACTCCCATATCATCACTAGCTTTACATAGACAATTCTTTTTCTTAGTGTGTGCGCAAAAAGAGGCTCATTCCTTGTTCCCTGTTTAGGATGTGGTTTCTGGCTTTCTTTTTTCCAATCTTTTCACTCTTTGCTTTTTTTTTGTTTTTTCAATTGGAGTAGATAGACTAAACTATCGCCCGGTTCACACTCCACCCACGTCTATTGAACAGGTGAAGAGGCTTATCCCTTGTTCCCTGTTTAGGATGTGGTTTCCGGCTTTCTCTTTTCCAATCTTTTCACTCTTTTCTGTTTTTTCAATTGGAGTAGATAAACAAAACTATCGCCCGGGTTCACACTCCACCCACGTCTATTGAACAGGTGAAGAGGCTCATCCCTTGTTTCCTGTTTAGGATGTGGTTTCCGGCTTTCTCTTTTCCAATCTTTTCACTCTTACGTAGCCCCCTGCGCATCAGTGGCATTACCGCCTTTCGCTTTGTCTGTTGATATAAATGACAATGTCTCAAAGAGTAGTCATGGTTTTCTAAACTACTTCAGGGTGATTTTCGCATCATTTTTCAACATGAGGCGCGCTATATTCAAATATCTTCAGGGAGAATATACTAGCTGATCATATGATGTCGACCTTTGAATTATTTCAGTATCCGGATTGGATAACGAAATACAAAATTGCCAATTGTCTCAAAAATTCTTCCCATAATCTTTTTACGTTTACATAATAATAATAATAATAATAATAATAATAATAATAATAATAATACTAATAATAATTATTATTATTATTATTATTACTATTATTATTATTATTTTGTGTATTGACTTAGACAGTGGCAATTCTGTTCTTAAGACATGATTTCTAAAAGACTCCTTTCAACTCTAGTACTTTTCGCAGAATCCACGCAGATGAAATTATGGCGGTTTTTTCAGAGGTTCACGATCTCAAGTACAATGCCTCTTTCCAAGTTTCTAGGTGGTGTTTCCAGTGCACCCATTACTACCGGAATCACTTCATCAGTAATACTTCATAGCATTTTCACTGCCTAGTCAGATGCTGGTATTTTTAAAATATCTTCATATTGTCTGGAGTCTAGACCATGAATCATGTGTTACAGCAAAATTAATAATTTTACACATGATATTTTCTTTAATTCCTGCAATAAGATCAGATCTTCATACTTCAATGACATGATCTGTAACAAAAAACAAAAAAACAACCTGGGTGTTATTGGTATTATTATTAAGAAACATAAGCACAATCAATGTTATCTAAGACCGTTTTTTATCGTGTTCTTGTGATGTATGAATTTGTATTCCACTTACTCGTTCCTAGTGTTCCTACTGCCACTGAGCTTGTGGTTGTGTACAAATGCTACATTCTTGCAAACTCCAATTCCAGATCCCCATATTCCGATAGCTTGTTACATTCCATTCCTAACAAGTCCTTATCAGACAGGTTGACCGTGTCTCTGAGATATTTTTTTGGGGGGATTTTCATTTAATACTTATAACTGAAGCATCAATCTGTGCAGAATGGTCGGCATGGAATCAAGACTTTAAAGTGCACTGCCATGACTATATATATATATATATATATATATATATATATATATATATATATATATATACAGTACTGTGCAAAAGTATTGGAACAAGAACTATTTTATCTTTTATGAGTCATATTGACAGAAAATAAACAATTTAATTAAAGTAACTTTATTTGATTTACTCAACAAATGCTTTGACAAGAAAAAACTACTTGTTACAAAATAAATTTAATATTTAGTACAATAAATAGCCTTTTACTTTAATCACAGCCTTCATTCTGTCAGGTATTGACATCACAAGCTTATTCAATGTATCTAATGGTTTTCTGCCAAGCAGCTTGGAATTTGTTTCTAAAGTGTGTCTTTCGAAGTAATTTATCAATTCGAAAGGGGGGAATAAAAAAAAGTCTGTCATATCTAAGGATAATAGAATTATGAGTAGTTTTAAAAAAAAACTTGTTTAATAGAAAATAGAAAAAATTAAATAAATTCTTTTTAATACATTTCTTTTACACCTAGTATTAAATAATCAATATTTATTAGAAACTTACTTGGCTTTTCCCCTTGTATTTGAATTTTAGTGAGGTTCTCAGGAAAATCACCCCTGTCTTAATACTTTTGAAAACTACCGGTAGTGTGCAAAAGTGTTAGGACAGGGGTGATTTTAAACTTTATTTTGATACCTCATAAAAGATAAAATAATTCTTGTCCTAATACTTTTACACAGTACTGTATATGTTTATAAATATATTCGTTGTATAGTTATTTTGTGGAGAAAAACATCGCTTCCTTAGCAACGATCAAAAAGAAAATATGATACAAATATTCTCATTACTGGAAGGTTACTCAAAATTTATTTGTATACACGGGAGGTTTACATTTAAAAAAGTGGGGGAGATAAGAAAGAAAATAAATTAAGTTAAAATTTGTCGTCCAGGCATTGTTACAGGAGTTATGGAAAAAGATAGAGAAGGGGTTTCAAGACTCGATTATAGAAGAAGACTTTAGACTACCTCTGTATTAAAAATAAAAAATTAATCCGTGTCACTGAAATGGAAGTGGTGGGGGAAAGGGAAAAAGAAAAATTGGGTCGACAGGGAAAGAGTTACAAAGAATAAGACATGCAAAAAAGTGCATAAAGATAGGGAAAACGAGCCATCCACCTGGATCATTTTAAATATTAATAAAATAATTATTAATAGGATGTGGTTTTGGAGATTTTATCTGCATACTATTTTGGGCGGTTTAATATATATATATATATATATATATAAAACATACATTTTTAAACTTACAAAATTTTAGTAGTTTTTTTATAAATATATATATATATATATATATATATATACAAAATTCTTTTAATTGCTAGTATATATTTATTTATTTCCGGAACCCAATCATAGACGTAAGGTCATAAATGCCATAATGACATTTCCCACTGACCTCAGTTCATACACATCTTACGTAGATAATGACCTTCGTAATTTGTTAGCTATACTTGTGAGTACAATTTTTTGGAATTTCTTTAGGGATGTGCGTTGTGGTGCATTGGATATCGGCTCTGAACGATAAATCGGGGAGCCGAAGTTCGAATTCCAGCCGAATTCATTGCATTCACTTACGCGCAAACACCCTTGGGAAAGGTATTAATCCGTCTCTTCCTTCCAGTTATGGGTTAAATAACAGGACAGATTGGGTTCTATAGCCTTGGTTGGCAACCCGTCTACGGCAGGAAAGCAATGGCAACCTACTGCGGGATAATCTTCTGCCCAGTCAGTCATGTCTCTTTCGAGACCTGATCGCCCAAGTGTGTATCACGTACGGCACTTAACTGACTTTAGGGCAAGAGATATCAGGGATCCTTTCAATGAATCAATCAGATCCTTTTTCAATGAATACGCGGATTGTGACTAAAACTCGAATTGTTGATGTCCTCACGTGTCACATAATTGAGATTTCGATTTCAAGGTTCTTGTACTTTGTGAAGGTTTTCAAAGATATTATAATAGTCTTCAGATACTACCATGTCAATAAGAAGGTACATTCTGTTTTTTTTTTTTGTGGCGTTGCTCGAGTGTAATGAAAGCTTTAAAACTAATCCATGGTCTTGGAGCTCACACTTTTTGGACGTTGGCACAAAAGACTAAAAAGCAATAGTTGTTTCCAGTTAAAGCGAAACTGTAGCCTGAAAGAAAAATGAATGGAATGTAAGTCAAATTTTGATTTCCTGGTATCGATATCAAATAAGTTTTTTTCGTCGTAAACTGAATTTTGAAGACTAAATAAGTCCTCTGAGTAAATGGTATCATAGCTGAGACTAAGAACTACAATTATACCTACTTAGAGCCAAACCCAAAGCAAAAACTAAAATAAAAGGGCTGAAAAAAATACAGACATACAGCAGATAAACAGACACACACACAAACATCTTGTCTTTAGATACATATATATTATTGATTTTCTGCACTATTGTAAGAACTGCAACCTTGAAACTTCTGAATATCGTTTCTTATGTCTTTGTCTATGAGTGTATCAAATTTGATTAAAATCAGACCAATCCTTGTCTAACCCGATTTTTTCGATTATCGATCTTCGATATTTATAGGGGGTACCTCAAAACAAAGCCTAGCTAAGAATACTCGCACTCGCTTATAGTACAACTGTGCAAATTTTCAAGAAAATCGGTTCAGCCGTTTCGGAGTCTATAGGTAATGGACACACACACACACATACAGACAAAGTTCCAATTATAAATAAGTTCAGATTTAACGTATAGGAATAACTTGTCTTAAAATGCTGGGTTAGTGGGATTTAAAGAGGAAACATGTGAAAGGGAGACAAAAAAAGTGATCCTGACAATCATAAAGAATTCAACACACCAGCTGTGTTATTAGTAAAGGAAAGACAATTTTAGGAATCCTATCCTTATCTTCCCCTAATTGCTGGATCACAATTTGTAGTGCCAGTTCAACCTGTCGGTATCCAGTATGCAAATGTAGATCAAGAAAATTGTCTTCTTCTTCTTATTATTTCACTATCAGTGCTATAAAAACGGAAATATTTAAATTGCATATAACTATATCATAATCGCACCCCTTTTACACCCAATGGTGTGTAGGGCACAGCAGTAACTTTTGTTACTGTTTCCGTAACAAACTGTTTTTTATGGACTAGGATTGTTAGCCCTACGCTCAACCCCCAAACCTGGAGGACCGGTGAACCATTCTTGGTCCTGAGGTTTACAGAAGTTGGTATTCCCAAATAGTCACCCATCTAAGTACTGACCAGGCGCGATATTGCTTAACTTTCGGTGATCGGACAAACCGGTGTATTCAATACAATATAGCCGTATATAATTATATAGAGCAATAAAAATCTAAATAAAATAATCCCATTCAGCTTATATTAAGCCCTAGCAGTCATTCCTTTTACTTAATTATGTTCATTTTTTATAATATTAATAATGTTTTGTACACACCACACATTGTTTATTATTTCTTTATTTAGTACACTTCATATTTAGGTTTCTGAATTTGACGTCCCAAATACTTAGTTCACACATTAAGCTATATCTTTTGCTTGATAATCATGCGTTCTGTGTTTTCTTTCATTACTATCTTTTCGAGTATATCACCTCTCCTTATGCGCCATTTCAATGTCATGGTATTCTTATTATTATTGCACTATTTTCGCTATTAATGATTCAGATATTATCAGTGGTTTCTTCGGATAGTTTGCCTACATGGCCGACCTCAGATCATTTACATTGTTCCTATGATCTTCGTTACCCAATCGTGTCTAGTTTTACTTTCCATCGCTAAAGATTCTTTATGCAGCTGCAAAAAGTCCTTGACACCACCTCACAGTCTTTATCTTTACAAAAGTCAGAACAGACCAAAAATAGAGTATTTTTTAATCATATCACCCCGAGCAAGGCGGTAACGCCACTGATGCGCATGGGGCTACGTAAGAGTGAAATGATCGGGAAAGAGAAAGCCGGAAACCACATCCTAAACAGGGAACAAGAGAATAGCCTTTTCACCTGTTCAATAGACGTGGATGGCTGCCTTATCTAGGCTGTGGTTGTCCAATCCTCTCTTTCATGTCTCGACAGACTTCAAAACGATCGACACTGACATGTCCTTGTAGGCGATTAATTATCTTCCACCTTATTACATCCTCCCCACTGACGAAAGACTCTCGTTACTCTACCGCTATTTCCATCCCTAATTACACTGTTTCAGACTTTTACAGCTTAGACCCATTATGTATCCAGGTGAGAACCATTCTCATCCCCTTTGTATTCCATTGACAAGAAGGAGTTCCATCCGGAAAGTTTTTTTCTACAGATAGCTACTTTGTAGAACAGACGTCCCATATGATACTTTCTCGACTAATAATCTAAACCGGCTCAAGTCTAGGGTCAAACGTTATCTATCCTACCTATCTATTTTGGGGACCTACCTACAAATGGACTCTTCCACACCTTTATAATATAGCTACTAACTCTGAATAAGAGTCACTGCGTAGCAGACTTGCTTCTGCTGCGGTTGACACTGTCAGCACTCTGCCTTCGGTAGAGGGCGCTCTCTGCTTCCGAGCAGAGAGCACAAACCCAGTCGTGGTTCCGCCGGAGGGTAGAACCACGACTCGGTAAAAATAGACAGACATATTTTTGGCCCGGCTATATGGCCGGGAACTCCCACTTTAAAATGACCATGTGTCACATCCGGCCTTTTGTGGGGAGGCTAGTGAATATAGTCACTGCGTAGCAGACTTGCTTCTGCTGCTGTTGACACTGTCAGCACTCTGCCTTCGATAGAGGGCGCTCTCTGCTTCCGAGCAGAGAGCACAAACCCAGTCGTGGTTCCGCCGGAGGGCAGAACCACGACTCGGTAAAAATGGACAGACATATTTTTTGGCCCGGCTATATGGCCGGGAACTCCCATTTTAAAATGACCATGTGTCACATCCGGCCTTTTGTGGGGAGGCTAGTGAATATAGTCACTGCGTAGCAGACTTGCTTCTGCTGCTGTTGACACTGTCAGCACTCTGCCTTCGGTAGAGGGCGCTCTCTTCTTCCGAGCAGAGAGCACAAACCCAGTCGTGGTTCCGCCGGAGGGCAGAACCGCGACTCGGTAAAAATAGACAGACATATTTTTGGCCCGGCTATATGGCCGGGAATACCCACATTAAAATGACCATGTGTCACATCCGGCCTTTTGTGGGGAGGCTAGTGAATATAGTCACTGCGTAGCAGACTTGCTTCTGCTGCGGTTGACACTGTCAGCACTCTGCCTTCGGTAGAGGGCGCTCTCTGCTTCCGAGCAGAGAGCACAAACCCAGTCGTGGTTCCGCCGGAGGGCAGAACCACGACTCGGTAAAAATAGACAGACATATTTTTGGCCCGGCTATATGGCCGGGAACTCCCACTTTAAAATGACCATGTGTCACATCCGGCCTTTTGTGGGGAGGCTAGTGAATATAGTCACTGCGTAGCAGACTTGCTTCTGCTGCGGTTGACACTGTCAGCACTCTGCCTTCGGTAGAGGGCGCTCTCTGCTTCCGAGCAGAGAGCACAAACCCAGTCGTGGTTCCGCCGGAGGGTAGAACCACGACTCGGTAAAATAGACAGACATATTTTTGGCCCGGCTATATGGCCGGGAACTCCCACTTTAAAATGACCATGTGTCACATCCGGCCTTTTGTGGGGAGGCTAGTGAATATAGTCACTGCGTAGCAGACTTGCCTCTGCTACTGTTGACACTGTCAGCACTCTGCCTTCAATAGAGGGCGCTCTCTGCTTCCGAGCAGAGAGCACAAGCCCAGTCGTGGTTCCGCCGGAGGGCAGAACCACGACTCGGTAAAAATAGACAGGCATATTTTTGGCCCGGCTATATGGCCGGGAACTCCCACTTTAAAATGACCATGTGTCACATCCGGCCTTTTGTGGGGAGGCTAGTGAATATAGTCACTGCGTAGCAGACTTGCTTCTGCTGCTGTTGACACTGTCAGCACTCTGCCTTCGGTAGAGGGCGCTCTCTGCTTCCGAGCAGAGTGCACAAACACAGTCGTGGTTCCGCCGGAGGGTAGAACCACGACTCGGTAAAAATAGACAGACATATTTTTGGCCTGGCTATATGGCCGGGAATACCCACAATAAAATGACCATGTGTCACAGCCGGCCTTGCGTGGGAAGGCTAGTGAATATAGTCACTGAGTAGTAGACTTGCCTCTGCTACTGTTGACACTGTCAGCACTCTGCCTTCGGTAGAGGGCGCTCTCTGCTACCGAGCAGAGAGCACAAACCCAGTCGTGGTTCCGCCGGAGGGTAGAACCACGACTCGGTAAAAATAGACAGACATATTTTTGGCCCGGCTATATGGCCGGGAACTCCCACTTTAAAATGACCATGTGTCACATCCGGCCTTTTGTGGGGAGGCTAGTGAATATAGTCACTGCGTAGCAGACTTGCTTCTGCTGCTGTTGACACTGTCAGCACTCTGCCTTCGATAGAGGGCGCTCTCTGCTTCCGAGCAGAGAGCACAAACCCAGTCGTGGTTCCGCCGGAGGGCAGAACCACGACTCGGTAAAAATGGACAGACATATTTTTGGCCCGGCTATATGGCCGGGAACTCCCATTTTAAAATGACCATGTGTCACATCCGGCCTTTTGTGGGGAGGCTAGTGAATATAGTCACTGCGTAGCAGACTTGCTTCTGCTGCTGTTGACACTGTCAGCACTCTGCCTTCGGTAGAGGGCGCTCTCTTCTTCCGAGCAGAGAGCACAAACCCAGTCGTGGTTCCGCCGGAGGGCAGAACCGCGACTCGGTAAAAATAGACAGACATATTTTTGGCCCGGCTATATGGCCGGGAATACCCACATTAAAATGACCATGTGTCACATCCGGCCTTTTGTGGGGAGGCTAGTGAATATAGTCACTGCGTAGCAGACTTGCTTCTGCTGCGGTTGACACTGTCAGCACTCTGCCTTCGGTAGAGGGCGCTCTCTGCTTCCGAGCAGAGAGCACAAACCCAGTCGTGGTTCCGCCGGAGGGCAGAACCACGACTCGGTAAAAATAGACAGACATATTTTTGGCCCGGCTATATGGCCGGGAACTCCCACTTTAAAATGACCATGTGTCACATCCGGCCTTTTGTGGGGAGGCTAGTGAATATAGTCACTGCGTAGCAGACTTGCTTCTGCTGCGGTTGACACTGTCAGCACTCTGCCTTCGGTAGAGGGCGCTCTCTGCTTCCGAGCGAGAGAGCACAAACCCAGTCGTGGTTCCGCCGGAGGGGAGAACCACGACTCGGTAAAAATAGACAGACATATTTTTGGCCCGGCTATATGGCCGGGAATACCCACAATAAAATGACCATGTGTCAGCCGGCCTTGCGTGGGAAGGCTAGTGAATATAGTCACTGAGTAGTAGACTTGCCTCTGCTACTGTTGACACTGTCAGCACTCTGCCTTCGGTAGAGGGCGCTCTCTGCTTCCGAGCAGAGAGCACAAACCCAGTCGTGGTTCCGCCGGAGGGCAGAACCACGACTCGGTAAAAATAGACAGACATATTTTTGGCCCGGCTATATGGCCGGGAACTCCCTCTTTAAAATGACCATGTGTCACATCCGGCCTTTTGTGGGGAGGCTAGTGAATATAGTCACTGAGTATAGACTTGCCTCTGCTACTGTTGACACTGTCAGCACTCTGCCTTCGGTAGAGGGCGCTCTCTGCTTCCGAGCAGAGAGCACAAACCCAGTCGTGGTTCCGCCGGAGGGTAGAACCAAGACTCGGTAAAAATAGACAGACATATTTTTGGCCCGGCTATATGGCCGGGAACACCCACATTAAAATGACCATGTGTCACATCCGGACTTGCGTGGGAAGGCTAGTGAATATAGTCACTGAGTAGTAGACTTGCCTCTGCTACTGTTGACACTGTCAGCACTCTGCCTTCGGTAGAGGGCACTCTCTGCTTCCGAGCAGAGAGCACTAACCCAGTCGTGGTTCCGCCGAAGGGTGGAAGCACGACTGGGCAAAAATAGACAGACATTTTTTGGCCGGGCCATATAGCCCGGAAATTTCCACTCATAAACTGACCATGTGTCACATGTTGCCCTTAGTGGGAGGGACAACTAAATATAGTCACTGAGTAGTAGACTTGCCTCTGCTACTATTGACACTGTCAGCTCTCTGCCTTCGGATAGAGGGCGCTCTCTGCTTCCGAGCAGAGAGCACTACCCTTCGGCGGAACTACGACTGGGCAAAAATAGACAGGTATTTTTTGGCCGGGCCATATAGCCCGGAAATTCCCACTTATAAACTGACCATGTGTCATGTGTTGCCCTTAGTGGGAGGGACAACTAAATATAGTCACTGAGTAGTAGACTTGCTTCTGCTACTATTGATACTGTCAGCCCTCTCTGCCTTCGGGTGGAGAGCGCTGTCTGCTTTCGGGCAGAAAGCACTAACCCAGTCGTGGTTCCGCCGAATGGTAGAATCACGACTTGGGAAAGATAGACAAATATTTTTGGCCGGGCTATATGGCCCGGAAGACCCACATTAAAAAGACCTTATTTCACATTTTGCCTCAAGTGTGGAGGTGACTAAATACTGTCGCTGAATTCTAGCCAAAGAGAGAGTGAATGAGTGAGTCAGGACGCATGCGAGAGGAAGTACTCTCCAGTCCACGATTACCTCTGTACTACGTTTCCAGAGAATATACTATTCAACCTTATATCCGAGCCCGTGTTATCTTTCTATGGCCCTTCGGTCATAAAAATGGCGACGAAGAATACTCGAAACATAAAGGGGAACCTCTACCTAAAAAATTCCACAAAAAGTTTACGCCATAATACTGACGACGTAGAATATTCGAATCCACAAAGAGAATTCTCTACCTAAATAATTTCATAACAATGGTTTCACCATAATACTATCCCAATAAACTTCATATTTTACCTCCAAAATACTTTCTCGACTAATAAAATATCAACCTGCTCAAGTCTAGAGTCAATCGTTATCCATCCTACCTGTCATGATAAACGACATAATTTACCTTCATCTCGACTAGTACAATCTCAACCTGCTGAAGTATATGGTCAATTGTTATCTATCCCTATAAATTACATATTTTTATCTCCATATCCAGGTGAGAAACATTCTAATCTCCTTTGTATTCCATTGGCAAGAACGAATTTGGAAGGCTTTTTTCTACAGATTGCTATTTTGTAGAACAGACGACGTCCCAGATGATACTTTCTCGACTAATACAATCTAAACCTGCTCAATTCTAGGGTCAATCGTTATCTATCCTAATTATTACAATAAACTGTATATTTTACCTCCGTAATATTTTTTCGGCTAATACAATATCAACCTGCTCAAATCTAGAATCAGTTGTTATCTATCCCCATACGGGTCCTGGGTATGACAATAAACTGAATCCACGAGCAAGGCCTCTGATTGGGAGGTTGTGAGAAGCATGGAACCACCCCTTAATTGCTGTTGTTCCCAGGTCCACCCTGATTCGGAGTGGTAGCACCTGTTAGGGTCCCAGCTATGGACAAATAGCTTGACCTTCAAACTGACGTCAAAAACTCCATGAAAGTATAATAATATACCTTTATAGAAAAATATACGTTTTTGAATTTAAAATATTACCACAATACATTTGTGAAGCAAAACGATTGTTATCATAAAACGTTTTTGAAGAAAACAATAAAAAACATTTTTCAACAAAATCTGACAAAATCAGCCTTCTCACTATAACTGAACATTAAAAATATCTTAAAACCATACCTTTTTGGCATTAAATAACCCACAGAGGTTGATATGCCGTTAAACAAAATTGAAAATCAAACGATCATGGTTGATATGCCATAAAAATCCAAACAATCAACCTACTGTTGAATTGTACTGCGTTGGGTCTTTAATCACTGCAAGTAAATCTGGTAGTGAGAAATAATTACATCAATTGGCTAAGCAAATGAATTAATTATTTATATTAAATAAACTAACTCATGTCGGATAGAAACATTTGAAACCATTTACTCGAGTAAGAGTAAACGACCTGTGGTTTAAGGACGTTATTCTTAAATTATGTTTACAAATTATATATATTTAATCTAAACTGGATTTGGCATTAAATAACCCATAGTAACGGATATGCCATAAAACCCCAACAACCAAACCAAATCTATACCCATACACTACATAATTTACCTTCATAATACATTCTCGACTGCTTACAGTCAAATCACGTTGAATACACCGGGTCTCGCTCGATCACCCAAATTAAGCAATTTTGAGCCTGATCAGTACTTAGATGGGTGACCAGTTGGGAATACCAGGTGCTGTAAGCATTTATTGACGGATGTCCGTTGTGGTGCAGTGGATATCGCCTCGGAACGAGAAATCGGGGAGCCGAGTTCGAATTCCAGCCGAACTCATTGTATTCACTTAAGCACTGGTACCCTTGGGAAAGGTATTAATTTGTCCCTTACCTCGAGTTATGGGTTCAATCACAAGGGTAGGACTTGGGGACTCTGCCTTTAAAAAAATCCCAATGAATTTTTGTACTCAAAAAGAAAAAAAGTATTACTAGACATAATACTTATATAAAAACAGCAATAAATTGTTGAAAGAAAAAGGTATTACCAGCAATAAATAAATAAAATTTAGTTGGCAATAAATGACCCGCCGAGGTTGATATGCTATAAAACAAAACAAGCAACCAACAACTTTTTCGATTAGTACAATCTCAACCTTCTATGGTCAACTGTTATCTATCCCTATAAACTACGTAGTTTATCTCCATAAAACAATTTCATTCAATAAACAGCTACTTTGAGTGGTTCTTAGGTTTTGCACTGCGTAAAAATAGCGGAGAAGCAAAATTACTGTTTATCATTTTTGAACTGCGATAAAGGTGGGTTTGCTTGTATCGTAATAGTATCATTATTAACTGCATTACATAAATAGAAACCATCTTATACTTTTTATTCCATTCATTAACTTTTAACATCCACGTGTAAGTGACACATAATTTCCTTACAGATGTCACAAACTTTGCATCCTTCAATCACAGGTTTCGGCGCCAGCTGTCTACCAAATATAGTGCGTCTGTGCACTTGGAAATCATCATTCATTTGTTCAAAGCACAATCCTAAAGCAACGCAAGGACAAAGAGGCAAAGGAAAAGTTCTTGTTTGCCGATCGATAATAATGGAACTACACTGATTTATCCCTCTGTCTCTGTCTCTCTCTCTTTAACTCTCCCTATCTATCTATCTCTCTCATTCTTAGGAACAATTTGAATATTTCCCTAACAAATGTCAATTCACTGTCAAGATTTTTTCAAGCTAATCAGCAATAGGTGGTCTCTTTCTTTCCCAACTTTTCATTTCTTCGCTTGACGCACTTATTTTTATTTATTTATTTATTTATTTATTTTTGCTTTAGAATTCAATAAAAATATCACGGCTCGTATATGATTATGGCGGATCTCGGTCAATTAATTCATCGTTTAATCGAGGCGTACTTTTATTTTATCCGAATTTTGAAAAGAACATTTTTCGTAATATTATTGCACCCTTTACCGATTATTCAAACTACCGACAATCAGTGCAAGAGATACCTGCAGAATGCCATGAACACTTATGCATAGGCAGTTCAAGCAAAAGTTGAAACCAAGTACAGTTAAACCTGTCGTATACGGTAGGTGGTCGCTCACTAAAGGCTCATAGTCATGACCTATTTATGCCAGGAAGATATATTCCACTCATCAGAATGTACATATTGGAATTTTACCATGTAATCTGGTCATAAATAAATGAGAACATAAGAAAATGGCCTAATTTAAAGAAATTTAATCAGTATAATTCATTTTAAAATTTTGAAAACTGTATTCACAACGGTCAGCAACAGACCAAAATATTTATTCACAAAAAGTACTTATTAAGTGTACTTAAAAAATATACAGTTTCAGTTTTTTTCTTAGAAGTGAGTGATAGCAAAAGAGAATCTGCGATAATACATGAAAAGAAAACATACAAAAAATGATAGCTATTGTGAGCGGGGGTAGAGAAACAGAGAGATAGAGATAGATATACCCAGATAGAAATAGAGTAGATAGATACACAAAAAATAAAGGAACGAAAGAGATAGACATTTGAGAAAGGGATATAATTGCGATTTTCCCAATCCCTGAACTTATCCAAGTCAGTACAGAGACTGCGATAAATCCCTTGAACTTGTCAAATACAATACATGCCGATATTTAACCGTGAGGTGAACTCAGGCAATGTACCTTTCAATAAGAAATAACAGTTTGAGACAACACTACAATAACAAAAAAAAAAATGTAGGAAGTGTTCCTGGTTTAGATCAAATCAAAATAAAATAAATTACTCATTTCGTTTCTCCTAATTTAGAAGTTCGCAGTGTACAACCAAAATGGATTTTTTAAAGCGGTCGCTTGATCAGTGATTTTCTCTCGTTGATGTTACTCACTGGTCATGTTCTGGAGTTGGTCGCTCACTAAGCATCAATTAACATTAGCAAATTGTCTGTGCATAGAAAAAATGGTCGTTGACAACAGGTGATCGCTGACGAAGAGGATCGCATACGGTAGATTCCATCGTATTCAAAAAGGTGAATCGCCAGTATCTTCCATCATAAACAACCCTGAAGTTATCTCGCCTGCGAGACCAAGATGTGGCTAAGACCTTTACAGCGTCCTAGTTTTCTAAATTAACGCTAAAAATAGATTATCTCCTACTTAATTACACCTTCTTTGATTTTCTCTTTCTCACTTTCCGTCTCAACAACAACAAAAATAAAATGCTTAAAGATCAAACCCACACTTCGAATATATGATCACAGCACCAACTATAAGGACACATAAGCTTTAGGTAGTGTCAGTAACCTAAAGTTAATTCACATTTATAGATCTACCATTCCTTCATGCATTGAATACTATTGGCATAACTGGATGCTATTTAACCTGATATTCATTTCGAGGTTCTTTTTTTAAAATCATTTCACCCCAAGCAAAGGCGATAACGTCACTGATGCGAAGGGGGCTATGAGAGTAAAAGATTAGATAGAAGGAGAGTAAAGAGAAAGACGAACCAGTTACAGGAGGTGTCAAAGAAAGGGCAGAATAAGGATGGAATTACAGGTGTGATGACAGTCGCAAAGGTAGACAGAAAAGAAAAAGATATACAGGGTGATGTAGAAAGAACTGAAGACACATGAACAAAAAATGGGTATTGACATTGCATTTAAATTCCTAGAGTTTGTAGCCGTCGGGAAAGCAAGAATATTGAAGGGAGTTCCACAGGCGGGAAGTGCGAGGAAAGAACTGCTGGAGTAGAATCGGTTGATCTAACTGTGAATGAGTGGGACCCTGTTGCCAGTCTGGTTACACGAACAAACTCCTGTAGCAGGAGCACCAGTGACATAAGTTCTTTGGAAGCAGAAGCCATGAAAATATTTATAGAACAGACAAAGGGAAGCCACATACCGCCGGTGAGAAAGTGGCTGGAGTCGTGCAGCCAAGTCGGTATCTATCACATTACAAATTCTCCTTTGGAGCCTGTCGAGAATACTGCGATGAACAGCGAGGGCACCTGACCATATATGACAGCAGTATTCTATGCACGGACGGATGGCTGATTTGTTTTTATATGTGCAAGATGGATTCAGGCGGAAAAAAACTCCTGGTCCGACACAGTGACCCAACCTTCCTAGCAGTAGATTTATCTATTGACTCAATGTAATGATACGACTTGAAATCGGAAGATAGGGTATCGCAGAAGAGGCGCTGTTTATTGCTCTCAGGGAGACTCGCTTGGTCCATGCTTATGGGGTGCAGAAGAAGTTGCCTGAGATAATTGACAGATAGCAGTTTCGTTTTAGAAGCATTGAAATTTACAAGCCACTTCTTTCCCCAGTCCACCACTGGTGTAGACCCCTCTCAAGATCAGCAGCGAGGTTATGTTTGTCCGCCTCGCCGGATCTCTTACTGATGCGGGAGTAAATTGTGGTGACATCTGCGTAGATGCCTACTTGGGACTTGATCATGTTTGGGAGATCATTTATGAAAATCAGGAAAAGAGTCGGGCCTAGGATAGAGCCCTGGCGAACACCAGCGTTTGTGCAGTAGGATGTGGAGGCATGCCCATTTCGACAAAATCCAAAGATGGATCTGCTATGTAATCGGTCCTGATTTGGTAGCTTGACATCAGTCACTTTCACACCTACGTGACGTGGTTTCCATCTATCTTTTCCACAAATATTTTAATTGCAACTGCCATGACGAGCTTTTTTTTCGTGGTGCTCCAACTACTTGATTTTAAGGGTGCTACTAGATTGGCAACTAGGTCCCATTGTTTTACCATTGAAAATATAACTAACATTTCTACTCGAAGAGTTTCTTTTCTCGCACTTCCCGCTTGTAGATCTTCCCTCCGTTTACTTACTTCCCTGATAGATGCAATCTCCAAAAAGTTAAGTGCAACATCAGTTGCCATCTTCTACCTTTTTGAATCCCGTTCATTATATCTTTTCTTCACTTCCCCCTGTGCGCAGTGTAATCTTTCACTGTAACCATCTGTGCATTAGTGGCGTCCCCCCTTGCTTGGGGTGAAATTATAACAAAAAACAGTTACTCTCGTCTGTTAAATCGGATTTCTGAGGTAATGTAACGTTTATCAATACAGAAAACTGAAGATGTAAACAATTTTACAATGATATTCAGTCAAGTGACATACGTGATACGTGGGCGATCATGTCTCGAAAGAGATGATTTGCTGGGAAGAAATTTTCCTGCAGTAGATTGCCATTTCTTTCTGCGGTAGACCGGTTGCCAACCAAGGCTATAGAACCTAACCTGCCCTGTTATTAAACCCATAGCTGCAGAGAAGAGATGAATTAATATCTCTCCCAAGAATATTTGTGTGTAATTGAATTCAACGAATTCAATTGGAATTTGAACTCGGCTCTCCGACTTCACGTTCAGAGCCGATATCCACTGCACCACAGGCTGATGTTCACTTCGCGCAAATGCTCTTGAGAAGGATCGCTGAAGTCTATCGTATTGCTAGGCTTCGTCACTAGCATGTCAAGACGGTTGATGTGAAAGAATATATTTGGAATATATATATATGTGGATGTGCGTTGTGGTACATTGGATATCGTCTCGGAACGGGAAACCGGGGAACCGAGTTCGAATTCCAGTTAAATCCATTGTATTCACTTTCGCGCAAATACCCTTGGGAAAGGTATTAATCCGTCTCTTCCTTCCAGTTATGGGTTAAATAACAGGACAGATTGGGTTCTATAGCCTTGGTCGGCAACCAGTCTACCGCAGAAAGCAATGGCAACCTACTGCGGGATAATCTTCTGCCCAGTCAGTCATGTCTCGTTCGAGACATGATCGCCCAAGCGTGTATCACGTAGGGCACTTAACTGACTGATATTTGTATTTGGACAAAACCATAGTCTTCTTTAATTACGTTCCTGCTAAAGTGGACTTCTTTAATAACCTGAATTGTCATGGCTCTTCACAGATTCCTATCTTTTGGTCACTAAGTGATTTTTACTATTTGCTATGCATTTTTTTCTTGTTCTATCATGCAATCCCTAAGACGCACTAAGCGTGCTACTCACTGCCACTCTCCACCGCTTCTTTTAATTTCAGTATATTTGCAAGAGTTAAAGTCACCAGACCGTCTCTTCCTCAACACGTGCTCAAGAAATTTCAGATTTATTTCTGATTGTAAGTATAAGTTTCCGTGTAGATCCCATTTACCTTTAAGACTTCCTCATTTCTCAAATATTCAGTTCATGATTCTGTCTGCATCGTTTTTAGAACCATATCATCGTTGCTCTGTGTTTCTTTAGGTGTAAAAAACTTGTGAAGCATTCAAATCCAGATAGAAGAATAACTATGACGGACGTTTTTCTTCTTTTATGTGCCCTGTCCCTTCAGGACGTAGGCAATCATGGCTTTCCACGTCTCCCTGTCCCTGGTGGCTCTGAGCACGCCTTCTCCTGTTCCACCATGTGACCCTCGTTCCATCAACCACCTGATTAGATCCTTCAAATATGTTATCCGTTGCTTTCCCCTGTCTCTTTTCCCCTCTATCTGGCCTGTTAGTATCAGGTTCTCTAAGCCTTCCTTCCTCATTGCATGTCCCAGGAACTTCAGTTGTCTCTTCCTGATGCTCAGTATTAATTTCCTTCTCGCTTCCATTATTTCTAAGATCTCATCATTGCTCACATGCTCGATCTATGATATTCGCAGCATCCTTTTGTAGAATCACATTTCAGTTGCTTCCAGTTTTTCCTTCATCTTAACTGATATTGTCCAGCATTCACTGTCATATTGAAGAACGGACAACACATAGCAATCCACTACTCTCTTCCTTGTTTCTAGCGAAATTGTCCTGTTTCTTAATACTTTACTCGACTTCTGGAATGCTTCCTTCGTCATGCCAATTCGCCTTCGGATCTCAATGTCGCACTTTTCGTCTTCTTTATAACGCTTCCCAGGTATTTAAATTTTTGTAACTGCTTGATTTTAGTATCCCCGACCTGTATTTAGCATATTAGGCTGCCCTTTTTTACTGATGACCATGTATTCGGTTTTCTTTCAGTTTATTTGTAGTCCTTTCTTGTCACTTTCTTCACCTACCTCCTGTAAGATGTCTTGTAGTTTCCTTTCTGTGTCTGCTATCAGCACTGTATCATCTGCGTACCTTGACAGACGTTCAGCAATCTTTTTTAAATCTTCTTTTCTTTTTGTCGGGGACCCGTTTCAGAGTACAGCAAGAAATAATACAACAACAATCAAAATAGAAAATAACGATATATATTTTAAACACAGCAAAATACAAATACTTGGAACTCTGATAGTAGAACGATAAATACGGGTTAAGAAGTAAAACTAGAACTGGGTCTCGCAGTAGTCGTACGGCAGCAGTGTTGGCTATCTCAGCCTATCGCTTTCTATGCTTCTGCTCTTATACTTATCTGCTGTTCTGCCTTATGCTACCACCTCTTGTGAGGGGAAGTATATGTAGTAGATGGAAGAGTTCAATCCGTTGAATGTGTGATGCCACTATGACACTCTTAATACTTATCTTAGTTTCTAGAAGACATCTTTTGTTATTTCTAAAAACCATCAGATTTTTGTTACATTTTCCGTCATCTGTTACGACACGACACAGTTAAATCTTTGTACCTGCTTGATCCTGACACTCAACTATGGAGTCCACTATTTAGACTCACTCTTAACAAGAGCAAATATTTGATATTCCTATTAAGGGAGAAGGGAGTCAACTACGTGCATTTTTGTTTAACCAGGACAGTCGCCTAATTGGGCCTAATTTCTCTCTTCATATTTTATAAATCTATTTATAGAGGGAAAACACTGAGTAACAAATTAAAAAAAAATCTTTTATGTACTCTGTCCAGTCAGAACTTGGCTGGTCCAGGAAAACCTGTTGTTTCTTTTTTTTCATAAAAAGAATTGATCTTTCATCTTTACCACCGGCCTTGTTTAACCATGGATTGTACTAGGCAAAGCTTAAAATATCAATAAAAGCTTCCTTATATCGACAGCATGACTTACCTTTCACTATATTTCAAGAACAGTATTGTGGGGTCTCCCCTTTAAGGATAATAAACTCGTCTAGAGTATACATATACTCTTGCTTAGAAGCAAGACATCGTGAGATCCGAGCGATACCTTCAGATACCGAGGTTACACGGATAATACAGCCCTAGTAGTTCAAAGTAGCTCTGAGCTCCACTCAGCAGAATATCATTACGCAGCTTCCGTCGTGGACATACTAATTCTACTACGACTTCACTTCAGAGACTTGTATATATACTTCGTACTAATCGTATTCTTGGATTACTAACCTGCGTTCAAGTTTGTATCTTTACGTTTAATATACTTATTTTTCTATCTCAAATTCTGGTTATTTTTCCTTTATTTTGCGCGGTTCCTATTCCTATTCCCGGGATCCACAACAAACAGTTACCCGATATTCCTAATAAAAATGGCATATAGATCCCGCATTAATATTAATTATTTTTTGTACAAATGTTCATGCTAAACATAGGTTCAGAGGCACTTGAGATAGCGTGTCAGTGAAGTAGTTTCGTATATGAGCGGTAAGATTAAAAAGAAGGGGTTCAGTTTATGAAGCTTTGTGGGAAAGATAAGGATTAACCCTAGACTTAAATTAGTGACTGGGGAAAGATCCTCTTGGGAGTAGGTTGTCCTGGGAAGAAGCTGTTCCAGTCGAACTTAATAGATTCTAATGGAATACGTAGAGAATGAGGCTGTGAGTATTATAACTAAGGAGCCTACTCGAATAAACATTTTCCATGCAAATAGCGATCTAGTTGTGAGGGGCATTCAACACTACGGTAAAGCGACTTTAGGGCGATCTTGAACTCTAGTGAAGACCAAGGTGTGGCAGCATATTTAATCCATATTTTGCCTGATCTGACTTTTGTAAAGGTAGAGGGTAACAGAACGATTCATGCACTTAATGGAGCAGTACAGGAATTGACCATTTGATTCAGTAGATACATATACCTTACAAATATCAGTGATCGGGGTTCAAGCGGATTTCAAAGGTCATATTTAAACGCTGATTTTCAAAGAAAACAGACGGATAATATATCTTTTGAAGATTGTCGCTAAACAATTTTCCTAACACCTTTTTTTGACATTGCGCAAAACAATTAGTTTATCATCAATATTAATTTGTTCCTGTCTAGAAAAGGCTTGCTTTGATATTCGAAAAAGATGAGAAATTTCTCAAACATAAGGAATATTTTATTGTCTTTGAGAATTGGAGGGTTTGAACAAATACGGCTGTATAATAATCATTCATAGAATTTGGTTGACTTCTCTTCAAGAAAGAAACTAGTTTCTTGCGTCTTAACCCTCTAGGGCCATTCGTATCATATTTGATACAGTATGAAAACAAGCCTTGAAAGAAATATTTTCCTGAAAAATTTTTTAAGAGAAATTTATAAATTTCAAATGAAAGCAGTACTGACTGCTCAGTCAATGAATACCAAATGTTTCCTTATAGGGAAATACCAAATGTTTCCTTATAGGGAAATACTGTATCAAATATGATACGAATGGCCCTAGAGGGTTAAGGTTTCTACGATCGGTGCTAGACAATCTTCTAAAATACTTTTCCTTATTGTACAAAGCAACAATATTAACATTAAATTGTACGAAGCCAATAGCAATATTAAAAGTGCTTGCTTCTTGGAATAAACTTGAATATTCGAATAAGATAAGGATTTATAGTCTACACAATTTATTGGTCCTAATAAGTACTTAAACTCTGACAGAATTAAGGTGGATCCGTAAATATTTTGTTGTCTTTGGGGCATGGAGTTGGAAGGATTTCTTCAAATACAGTTGTCGGCTAATCAGTAATAGATTTTAGTTGGCTGCTCTTCAAGAAAAAAATCAGGTGTTTTGCGTTTTATTATTCTTTAGAATAGGTTTTTGTGAAAGCCGCTTTACTGCGTTCTGTTGTTGTTCGCCATTCGAAAGACTCTTTTTGTACGTGTGCCAAATACGCGAACAGCAGAGGCTGGTCTCTCAAAGAGTTCCACCGTGTATTTTGTTATATCGATATTATTACTGCAATGAAATGTACAGAGTGAACTTAACGGAGTCTTTCTGTCGAAATTCCTTCGGCTGTTACCTAACAATATATCAGTTAAGCGAAGGCGACTAGATGTCGGGTATTCGTTCACCAGTAAGCCTAGCCGACAATTATGAAATGGTAACTTATTGTGAGGTAAGAGATAACAAAGGTGTTTCGCTGATCATTACAACTGAGTAGTGACTTCAATCCTCATTGGGTGCTTCACACATTAGGCTTTGCATTAAACTTGGCTATAGATGAATAATAATTATAATAATAACGCAGCAGCTATCAGGTTTGGGGGCTTACATCATAGTTGAGGTAGATGAGCATTCCCTATCAGCAGACTGATTGATTGTTTTTGTTTAACGGCATGTCGACAACTCTGTGGGTTATTTAAAGCAGGAATATGAATATTTTGCACCAAATATTTTTTAAATAATAATATTTGGACTTTGAATAAGCTCCTGCTGATTTCTCACGAAAAATAATGTTTAGTTACAAAAATTAGTAAAAAATATGTCACTGAAAGTATTGTCTGTGGCCACTAATTTTTCCCAGCTTTCTGGTAGCATTTGAATTCCACGTCGAAAAAACGATACATTTTTTGAGTCTAACCACGAGTCGACCCGCTTTTTTGGCATCTTCATTTAAGAATGAAAGTGCTGCTCAGCCAGGCCATGTGCCATCGAACGTAACAACTTATAATCGGATGGGACAATATCTGAAGAATAGGGCGGGTTGGGTAGGACTTACTGTTTTAGCGTTTCCATGTAGGTTTTTACCCGTTTTGCAACATGTGGCCTAGCGTTGTCATGTTATAAAATTACTTTCCTTTTCAATGCTCGGCTGAAACGCATCTATTGTAATCGATAACGATCTTCTGTGATGTTTTCGGTCAGCTTGAGCAGCTCATAATAAGCCACACCCAGCTGATCCCACCAAATGCAGAGCAGAAGCTTCGAACCATGAATATTCGTCTTTGCCACCGATGTTGATGCATGGCCAGACTTACCTCACGAACTTCTACGCTTAAAGTTATTATAGTGCATCCACTTTTCATCGCCCGTCACGATACAATGAAAAAAACAAACATTCATTTTCTTCCATTGAAGCAACTGTTCACACGTGACATGACGCTGTCCGACGTCTCTCAGCTTTGACGAGTACAGTACTCAGTGTCCTTGATTTTGAATCATATCTAATGTTTTCAAACATTTCGAAACTGTTGTTTAATCAGCTCCTAATGATTCTGCAATTCAAGTTCTCGTTTAGCATGAATCTTCGTAGTAATACCTTCCATTCTTCGTCTTCAAAATTTTTCGGTTCCACATCAAAATCATTATTTTTGAAACGTCTAAATCAATTTCTGCGTGTTGTTTCCGACATAAAATTGTCATCATAAGTCTCAACAAGAATTCTGTGCACTTCAGCTGCAGACTTCTTTTGAATAAATTAGTGCCGTAAAATTCTTCGCAAATACACTTCCTTTGGTACAAAATCTGGGAAGTTTAACGCTATAAAAAACAAAGATGTTTATACTTAAGCGAAATGAAACAGGCTGAATTTCAAGTTAGCTTATAGATGCGTTACCATCTCAAGCTACACGGACGCCGTTCTGGAAAGGCCATCTGTTAAAAGACAGCGAGAACTTGTTCAAGGCCCTAATAATTTTAGAGATACAAGAGGTGGATTCATGCCTTTCCCAAGTTTATTTGCGCGTAAGTGAATATAACGAACCCAACTGGAATTGGAACTCGGCTCTCCGATTAAAAAAACCCGTGACACTATCCATTAAACCATTCGCATATCTAAGCTTATAGTAACTAATTTTCCTAAGCGGTCACACATCTTTGTTGTGACCAGACTCGCTATTGCTTAACTTCGGACGTCGTATGGAAACCGGTGTTGCAACGTGATGAGAGTCTTAAGCACCCTACGGCAGGGTCGGTATGCGTATTAACCAATACAGAACCCAGTACTTGGAAATTCTGATTTTCAAAGTAGCCTCTGCGTTTTTTTTTGTTTTCTTTTTAAAGATTAGTGCAATATAATCTTCTTAAGAACTGCATACACTCTTTGAAGCGTTGTTGTGCAGTGGATAGCGGCTCAGAACGAGAAATCAGAGAACCGAGTTCGAATTCTAATTGATATCGTTGTATTCACCTACGCGCAAATACCATTAAGAAACGTACTAATCCGTCTCTTCTCTTCAGCTAAGGGTTAAATAACAGGACAGATTGGGTTACATATCCTTGTTTGGTCTACAGCAGAAAGAAATGGCGACCTATTGCAAGAAAATCTTCTCTCCTTTGAGAAACATGACTTTGATCACCCAAGCGTATGTCACTTAACGGACTAACTGAATCTTCTTAAGTGATACCGTTATGTGAGACTCAGTCAGCTAAGTACCATACGTGTTACACGCTTTGAGTGATCATGTCTCTTTCGAGACATGGCTGACTGGGCAGAAGATTATCCCGTAGTAGGTTGCTATTGCTTTCTGCGGTAGACTGGTTGCCGACCAAGGCTATAGAACCCAATCTGTCCTGTTATTTGACTCATAGCTGGAGGTGGGAGAGATGTATTATATTCTTAAGTAGCAATAAGTGGGGGATTAGTTTTATATTTTTATGAAGTAATAAACTGATCCCCCACTTTATGCCCAGTAGAAGCCTTAATCATGTTTCCATCTATTATATTCAGTCAGTCAGTTAAGTGCCATACGTGATACACGCTTTGGGCGATCATGTCTCGAAAGAGACATGACTGACTGGGCAGAAGATTATCCCGTAGTAGGTTGCCATTGCTTTCTGCGGTAGACTGGTTGCCGACCAAGGCTATAGAACCCAATCTGTCCTGTTATTTGACTCATAGCTAGAGGTGGAAGAGATGTATTATATTCTTAAGTAGTAATAAGCGTGGGATTAGTTTTATATTGTTATGAAGTAATAAAATGATCCCCCACTTTATGCCCAGTAGAAGCCTTAATCATATTTCCAGTTATTATATTCACTCAGTCAGTTAAATGCCATACGTGATACACGCTTTGAGAGATCATGTCTCGAAAAAGATATGGCTGACTGGGCAGAAGATTATCCCGGTAGTAGGTTACCATTGCTTTTTACGGTTGACTTTTTGCTATAGACCCTAATCTGTCCTATTATTTACCCCATAACTGGAGGGAAGAGACGGATTAATTCTTTTCCCAATTTATTTGCGCGTAAGTGAATGCAAGGAATTCAAATGCAATCCGAATGTGCGTTGTGGTAACGGATGTGCGTTGTGGTGCAGTGGATATCGACTTGGAACAAACAATCATGGAGCCGAGTTCAAATTCCAGTTGAATTCCTTTCATTCACTTACGCACAAATACCGTTGGGAAAGGTATTAATCTCTCTCTTCCCTCCACTTATGGGTTAAATAAGAGGACAGATTGGGTCCTATAGCCTTGGCTGACAATCAGTCTACCATAGAAAGTAATAGCAAACAACTGTGGGATAATTTGCCCAGTCAGTCATGTCTCTTTCGAGTTATAATCGCCCAAGCGTGTATCACGTATGGCACTTAACTGATTATGTGAGACTAATTCGCTTAAAATACAAGCACACACATATATATGATACAAGTAAATGATTAGAGTGCTTGCGAGTTTTCACTAAATGTAATTTAAAAGCAAGTATTTTAAATTCAAAATTTCAAGCAAGGTAAGACATAGTTAAAATCTCCGTTGTTACAGTCAATCATTGCCAAAGCGTAGTAATTTCAAATAACTTCTTTAAAGAATGAAAGATGTATCATTTATTTCTTAATTTACTTGTTATATAAAGTCATGAGTATTTTTTGTGATTTTTGGTAAATAAAAATGAAAAATAAATCGAATTAAAAGGCAAATATTCACAATAACGACAAAGATTCTTGTTGTTTATCGTATGTGGCTATAAGTGTAAAATCAAGAATCTATATTGATGAAAAATAAGTTACTTGCAAAACTAACTAATTAAAAACATAATTGATTATTATACTGTACTTCAACGAATTTAAAAGTTGTGTCTCAAAATCTATTATTAATAGAAAAAACTCATTACAAATCTGCTGGGAAAGACACAAACAAACAAACAAACAAATGGGTCATATTTTGGTTAATCTATTGTTAATAGTGTAGAGCATTGTCATAGAATTAGTATCGTGAAGTTTGCAAACACCGTATTTAAAATATTGAAGATATATCATCTACCTCTTAATTTTCTTATATGTTGCCCTTGAGTGCTCTTTCTACTTTGTATAGAATAAATAAAAAAAATAAAAAATTACTTTATTTTGAAAAATGTAATTAAAAGTATAAAATATAAAAAAAATTACTTTATTTTGAAAAATGTAATTAAAAGTATAAAATATAAAAAAATTTACTTTATTTTGAAAAATGTAATTAAAAGTATATTTTTGCTTTCAGAAATTAAAATATTCAAATATTGTTTACATTTTAATTTCAGAAACTCTCTTCCGGCTTTTCCAAACTTTAAATTCAAAGTCAATTGTCATCTTGTTCCCTTGAATCTTCTTTAACTCTACTTTCTCTTTAATAATGATTTCTCTTTTTTTCACCCCCCAACCCTTGCATTTTAGTGGCATTTTTGCCTTGTTTGGGGTGAATGATTAAAAAAATACATCCGTATATAAAATTCTGCCTTTAAGTTGGGATCGAACACAGAACTTAGAGGAAGAATCAAACTAAATCCACTAAGATGCCATCAAAAAATTTGTTCGCATTTTAGTGCCTGTATATTAATTTAACAAAATTATTTAACAAACGTAACTCAGTTTTGGTAAAACACCATAGTCATGAGACATTCAGTGAGGTTAGAAATTCTTACTCAGTATCTATTATTATTCGACAGCAAGGCATTTGTATCCTTAGAATACCCCTCCACACACACATACGCACACATGTATTTGTATATATATAATGCATTACTCAATAAGTCCTGGGCCTGACATATAGATGCCGCCAGTAATAAAAAAAATCTTATAATTTTTATGAAGGAAGAGCCATAAATTGCAAATTTCATATACCATTATTAGTGCGTTTGAAAGAAGAAATTACCAAAAACAGCCACAAATGAAGAAGAAAAAATTGATCTTTCATCAAGACAACGAACCGTATCACAAGTCGATCGCAACGATGGCAAAACTACATGAATTACACTTTGAACTGCTTCCCCATCAACACTGTTCTCCAGATCTGGCCCCCAGCGACTACTGGCTGTTTGAAGACCTGAAAAGAATGCTCCAGGGAAAGAGATTTGGCTCCAATGAAGAAGTGATATCGGAACCTAAGGCGTATTTTAAGGCCAAAGACAAATCGTTCTACAAAAAAGGCATCCAATTTTTAGAGAAGCGTTGGAATCAGTGTATCACTCTAGAAGGAGACTATGCAAATGAATAAGGTCGGATTTTGCCTAAAATTGTTGTTTTATTAGTTGGAATGGACCTATATATATATATATATATATATATAGGTCCATTTCACGATGTTCCCAAGTGTGACGACGCTCTCGGGTCGCTCGTTGAGATGGCTTCGACACAGTAGCTGGTCTTCAAGTGGTCTATTACAACAGTGTTCTTCCTTGTTCCACGCTGTGAATTTGATTACAAGGGAGGCACGTTGAAATCTTACTAGATGTATCTTTACCGCGTCGAACCAGGCTGGACGCGTGCACACATTTGGGTTAATAAAAAAACGGCACAAAAGAAAAAAAAAAGTAAATTCGATAACGCCTGGATAAGTTGCGGAAACGTTTATATATATATATATATATATATATATATATATATATAAAAACAAAAAAAAAAAACAGCAAACAGAAATAGAATATAACAGACGTTGAATTCCTATTCTTACAACAGAGGAAAGTTTTAGTTTGAGATTAATGTTTGTTCACTCCAATCAGAGATTTCAAGATTTCTTTTTTTTCAAATTTTGACAGTTCAAAAAGTTTTATCAGGGCTTTTCACCGAAGCTTTACGAAAACAGCCGAAGATGGGTTTTTGTGACGACGGCGGTAAATTCGTCTTGTCTGACTTAGTCTGGCGCGACAGCGACAACTTAACAGATTTTGGCTTTCTCGGCTCTAGTTTTTATGTGTGTCCCAAATTCTCTTGGGTGGTGCGTGATGGACATGAGGTGTCCATGCAAATCAAATGTTTAACCAATGAGATTACTCCCAGCACGCATCATGAGGTGGAATAATTTTCTCCCCTTGATTTAACCAATGAAATAGCAATATTTCTGTTGACGTCATTCCTTTTCGTCTTCTAATTCAATTGACTAAGTCAACAATCCAACATTTATGTTGGAAGTTTTAATTCAGCTTATCTCCCACAGTCAAAATTTAACCGTTTTGAACTTATCAAAACATTTGTGACAATATGCTGCCATTGTTTGAGGAATTACAAACAATTGAATTTTCATTTATTTTCGACAATCCAAGACCCACCTGGTTAATAAAATTCTCTGTATGTTGAAAACATAAGTTGAACCATTTTCGCCATGTTATTTCCGCTTGTCAAATAATGGCTGCCGAATAATGACCTCGTTTGACCCTGGCTGATCAACAATACATCTGCGCAAATGTTGTAATTCATATTTATCCCTTTTACTCTCTTCAATCTTCAGTTAGTTTTTCCAGATTTTACAAGTTTTATAACATTAACTCAACTCATATTGCGATTGACAATAAACTGCAGAATCAACAAATGCCACTAGTAATAATTTCTTTCGCTCCGTCATACTGAACTTATGATTACATTTTTTTTTCTTCACATGTAATATTATTGTATTATTTGCCAAAAATAGAGTTATACAAGTACTTTCTATCTTCTTCCGAGAAGATCTTCAACGGAGTGAGTTGTAGCAAAAAATAACCTGAAAATTGCCTGGCAAAAATCAATTTACTGTAAATTTTCTTCTTGATTCTAATGTACTAAAAAAATAAGCGGAGACTATGTTTGCAATTTATTTATTCTGATATGTCTAAAAGAAATTAGCTCCCTAAATACACAAATTATATATATATATATATATATATATATATATATATATATATATATATATATATGAGAGAAAGGCAACCCGTGATAATGGAGAAGATAGTCAAAAAGATTTTAGCTAATTAATATAGAATATCAATTAAATGAAAATAGAGAAGTCAATGGAGGTTATCCAGAGCAAATGTACTGAGAGAAACAGTAATATTTATGTAAATCAGATTAATTTAACATAAAATTTACTGATTTTCTGAGAATAATGTGTCACAGATGGATATTTCATTTTTGCAAGATTTTTAAAACCAAGAATTAACTTTTGTTTACAAAAGTGTGTCGACCGCTCAAAAATGGCGGAAAATTAAAAAATTAAAAAATAAAAACATCTTAAACTTTTATATTCCAATTAATATCATTTCTGTTTGGAAGAAACCAGATAATTTTGCTTACTAGAAATAGTACATGTAATCATTTAGCTTTCAGTTAAAACTAAAATAAATGTTTCAAGAGAACTTTTACATTTTTAAAAATTAAATTTTACAGTAACTATGCTGTTTCTTTTTTGCGATTTAGTAAAGATACCTACTTTAACGGTATTTGAATATTATTTCCTCTGTATTAGTTGGCTACATGTATTAAATTATCGAATGAACTCTACAAAAATTCTGACAACATTTATTCTCTCTACCTATAGACAGATATAACTGTATTTGAATATTATTCCCTCTGTGTGAGTTCGTTACATATATTAAATTATCGAAAGAACTCTAAAAATAAAAAAAGGAGAAAACTAGTAACATCTTTAAGGAAGAGTAAATGGATTTGAGATTATCAAAATATTCATGGCAGAAATAAACAGAGACTATTTCAGGAAAGAAGAAAAAATGACAACTTGGGCTTCATACGTGAAGTAACTAAAGAAAATGGCCGAATGTCTGCTGCATTTTTTGCCAATGACGCAAATCAACTTTCAAGTCATTTATCATTATGAATATTTTCCCCCTGATCTGACAGTTTGACGGAACTGATGGAATCGATTAACAAAGCATTTTATAAGGATAACAATGAGGAGATACTGAATTAAAACATATTTTATAATTTCAGTACGTTTATTTTCATTTTTCTTGTCCTGATAAGAGCCACATTGAAGTTGTAGTGATAATTCTTCCTTTTTATCACGTTTTAGCTATTTATTCAGGTTCATCAAACTGAAATAATAAGTTCAAAGGAAGTTAAACAAAGAAATTGATTCGAAGCAAGATTAAGACATGATCGAAATCAAGAGACGGAATAAAAAAGGAAGAGGGAAGAGAGAAAGGAAGATAGATGTTAATAGAAAGTGAAAGAGAGAAAAAGTAATGAAAGACAAAGACGTTAAGAAAGCGAGAAAAAATAAATGTGAAGAAAGTAAAGAAGAAAAGAAGGAAATTATGAGAAAACGAATGAGAAAAAGAATGGCAGGATAAAAAGAAAGAAGAATAATCGATAAAAATATAAAGTGAAATCGGAAGGAGAAATGACAGAAAGAGAGAATAAGAGAAAGAAAACAAGAAAGAAAGAAAGAAAGAAAGAAAGAAAGAAAGAAAGAAAGAAAAAGAAAGCAAAAAAAACAGAAAAAAAGGTTGGTAAAAAAAACTGAAATGAAAAATTAAATCAGAATGAAAAGAAGAAATAAAAAGAAGAGAAAGAGAGAGAGAGAAAAAATAACGAGGGGAAAAAAGCAAAAAACTGAGAGGGGAAAAAAGAGATAAGACGAGAAAAGAAAAATTAAAAGAAAAAGAATAAAATAAAAGGTTAAATTGTTTAATTGAACTCTGATTAGAAAGGTGACAGGTAAGTCTACGAGAGAGCGTGGTTGTAGTAAAACCAATATATCTAGTGGGTTTATTATTAGTACCAGGGATACAATCTCTGAACGGGCATGTAAATTGATACACTACATTGGTTTTCTGTAGTGGATTTAGTTGTGTGGTTGTAGGGTTATTAGAGACTATGATGTTAATTGTGTAATTTTTTATGGTTCTGTTAACATTTCAAGCTCTTATGCGGTGTGACATCATAGAACGGCACTACAAATTTACGAACTGCGTCTGTTATTTGGTAACTGTTATCGTTGCTCATATATATATATATATATATATATATATATATATATATATATATACACTACCGGCCATAATTATTAGGCCACCCTAGTGTTTTAAAAAATGATGTTTTTCATACTATTTTTTAGTACATACAGTTACATCTAGCCATTTCAACTCTGAAACGATGAGATTTTGTCTCCAATCTAGTCAGGCAGTCAGTCAGTTAAATGCCATACCTAATACACGCTTGGGTGATTATGTCTCGAAAAAGACATGACTGACTGGGTAAAAGATTTTCCCGGAGTAGGTTGCTATTATTTTCTGCGGCAGCCTGGTTACCAACCAAGGGTATAGAATTCGATCTGTGCTGTTATTTAGCACATAACTGGAGGGAAGAGATGGATTAATACCTTTCCCAAGGGTATTTCCGTGTAAGTGAATATATATTCAACTAGAATTCGAACTCAGCTCTCCGATATTCACAGCACCACAATGCACAATCATACTGCGCTTAAATTCATAGTTTAAGTACCATAGAGGAAAGTTCATAACAATCACCATGGAAGTATTTAAGTATTTAAAGTCACAGGTTAAGCTACACCATGGCGGTGGGAAAAGTGACTGGAAACGAGATGCCAGGTCAGCATCCGTTATATCGCTGATTTTTCTTTGGATTTTATCAAGCGACTATAAGCGAAGGCAGTATGCTAAGTAAACTTATAAATGTATAAGACAGTGGTTCCCAACCTTTTGGCACTCGCGACCCCTTTACCTAAAAGTTTGAAACCCAGGCGATCCCCTACTTAGGGCTTATTATCAGCAGCTTAATTTTATTTTTATTTTCTGTGAAGGACAGGGAAAAAACATCTAAAAATATATTTTAAAATTCTGTAATTATTTATTACCAAATTAAAGCACATTGGTCCAACCTGAATTCACAAAAAGTACATATATTTCTTAAAGTAATATTATCATAGGTTTAAAAAGCTATCTAACCTAGCTAGTGAGCAATAATCCAATCCGACAATAAACAATAAAGAAGAAAGAAAAAAAAACGCCATAAATTCGTGTGTGCATTTGTTTATATTAGTTACTACTACTACTACTCCTACTACTACTACTGCTACTACTACAGCTGTTTCGTTTGCTTGTTTTTTCTGCGTGTGGACGTATTGATTGAATTTAATTAATTTCTTTTGAATGAAAAAATAATCTACAAATTTAATTAGTATGAAATTACAAAATTAAATAATTTAATGTATTTTTTTATTTCTAACAAGGCTACACGCTCCTTTGCCAAGGCGTCGCGACCATCCTGCCAAAGTTTCGCTACCGCAGGCGGGGTGGTGGTGGTGGTCGCGACCCACTGGTTGGGAACCTATGGTATAAGATATATTAGGGTAAGAAAAATTCTCTTGCCCGACAAAGTGAACCACTTTTCATAGCTGCAGACTTAACACGAATAGATAACACTAAAACCTATTGATAAACTGCTTCGATAAACTGGATATATATGAGAGTCATCTGCGCGCACAATTCCATTACAGAGTAATTCGTGTCTGAGAAAGATTTACGTACTAATACCAGTTTGCGTATTTCAATGCCTGGCGATATTTACAAAGCTTAGTACAAGGTAACGATAAATACAGAAAGAAAATAATCTTAAGACCATATTCAAAATGGGAAGATGTTTTTTGACTATCTGAGAAGTGTTCTAACCGAAGACAGAAATTGCCATACAGAGATCCGAGGGGAATTGGCATGGCGAAAGACGCGTTCTAAAAGCTGAGTAAAGTATTAAGACACAAGAAACTTTTACTAGAAACAAAAAAGAGAGTACTGGATTGCTATGTGATGCCAGTTCTTCAATATGGCATTGAATGCTGGAAAATATCAAGAAAGATGAAGTGAAAACTTGAAGCAGCTGAAATGCGGTTCCACAAACGGATGCCGCGTGGAGCATGAGAGCAGTGATGAGGTTTTGGATAGAATGGAAACGAAAAGGAAATTAATATTGAGCACCAGGAAGAGACAACTGAAGTTCCTGGGACATGCAATGAGAAAGGAGCGCTTGAAGAAACTGATACTAACAGGCCAGATAAAAGGAGAGAGAGAGAGAGAGAGAGAGAGAGAGAGAGAGAGAGAGAGGAAAGCTGTGGATAACATATTTGAAGGGCCTGAGCAGGTTGATGACAGAACGGGGTCTGCGAGATCTTAAAGGAGAAAGCGTGCTAAGAGTCACCAGGGATAGGGAGACGTGGAAAGCCATGATCGCCTATGTCCTGAAAAGACAAGGCACAAAGAAGAAGAAGAAGAAGAAGAAGAAGAAGAAGAAGAAGAAGAAGAATATCTGCATTTGAACTCCTTGCTATTTACCCGTAATTGAATTCACGCCAATGACGTCAGTAGGAAACATATAACGATTTCAGGTACAGAGCAAGCTACTTTTGTTCTATTATACTATTCAGTAATTTTTTTTTTTTAATTCCGAGCCGCTTTTTCTATTTTTGGCACGAAATATTTTCCAATTTTCTGTTGTTCGGAAAGATATGTCGTATAAGGAAATGAAAGTTCCGTCAAATGTGACAAGCATTGGATTTTGTTTTCAAAAGAAGAATTATCCACGTTAGAAACGAAACATTCTCACTTGGAAAATGATTCGATACTAAAATATATTTGTGAAATTTTGCTCAGGTTACATTCATTTGTATTTTTTAAAATACTTATAAAGAAATTGTTTTTCTTCTCCCTCTTCTCACTTCTGTATCTCTCTCCACTCTCTCTTTTTTCTCCAATTTCTATAAAAACACCTAATTATTGCAATGTTGGCCCAGTTATATTCTAACTGAGATTACAGTTTTTTTATTTAACAAAAATATATAAATTTGGCATTTGCGATTTTTTAAAAATCGTATCACCCCGAGCAAGGCGGTAATGCCACTGATGTGCAGGGGGCTACATAAGAGTAAAAAGATTAAGTAGAAGAGAGTGAAGAGGAAGACGAACCAGTTAGAAAGGAGCAAGAGAAAAGAGTGAAGAGGGGATAAACGGGAATTGCATATATATATATGTGTGTGTGTGTGTGTGTGTATTCAGAAATTATAACACGAATATGTTATAATATCACTACAAAAGTAGCGACACTGTTTGTGTCTTATCAAGTGATGAGGTTTATTTCAAGTTGAAGGGTTTAAAAAGGTTAAAAACAAGCCAAACCCCCTTAATCAGGGAGGTATTGTTGCATATATATATATATATATATATATATATATATATATATATGTGTGTGTGTGTATGAAAAGATAATTTAAAGATGTGAATATTCATTTCATATAAATCATAAATGTGATTACTTTTTCTTTACACACACAGAATTTACATTAAATATATTAATCTGGATCAATGTATTTAAACAGACATTTATTTTTATGCCTTCATGTAACTATTAATTCCTTTCTCTTATTTAATAAGCTAGAATTATTTAAGTGCCTTAAGATAATTTTTCGACAAGACATAAATTATATCTATTTCCTTTCCAGTAGTAAGATTTATCCCAGGTAATAAATGTGTGGTAGCACCATTCTTTAATTGCCATAAATATTCAAAGAAAGCAGTGCTCTTTTCGTGTTTGATATTGCCTAAAGTTATTCAGTGATTGTAGAATCGAAATTTCCACGGATTTTCAGTTGAAACAAAATAAAATTTAACAGTGTTACCAGAATGTATGCTAGACTGGTTTACAATATCAGTCATATATTAGCCGTTTAAGGGACAGATCGGCATCGAAGTTATTAAAAAAATTCTCTCTGTTTGAAATATATTTATTTAATATAATGTTGTTATGTTGTTAAGTGTATCGATGTTATTAACGCAGCTACGGCTAATCTTAACATTATTTTTGTTAAACATCTTTTTAGTGTTGGTGAATACATAAATAAAAGACTACACATGCACGAAAAAGGAATGGGGAACACTGAGTATAGTATATATTTTTATTAATACTAGCAGTATAGCCCGGCGTTGCTCAGGTGCAATGAAAGCTTTAAAACTAACTCATAGTCCTGAAGCTCAGGCTCTTTGGACGTTGGCACGAAAGACTAAAAAGCAATAGTTGTTTCCAATGAAAGCGAAACCGTAGACTGAAAGAAAAATGAATGAATGTAAGTCAACTTTTGATTTCCTGGTATCGATATCAAATAAATTGTTTTCGTCGTAAACTGAATTTTGAAGGCTAAATAAGTCCTCTGAGTAAATGATAACATGGCTGAGACTAAGAACTACAATTATATCTACTTAGAGCCAAACCCGAAGCAAAAACTAAAATAAAAGGGCTGAAAAAAATACAGACATACAGGTAGATGAACATATATATATATTATTGATTTTCTGCACTATTGTAAGTATTCTAACCTTGAAACTTCTGAATATCGTTTCTTATGGCTTTGTCTATGAGTGTATCAAATTTGATTAAAATCAGACCACTCCTTCTATAACCCGATGTTTTTGATTATCGATTTTCGATATTTACCTGGGGTATCCTGACACAAAACCTAGCTAAGAACACGCGCAGACGTTTATAGTACAACTGTGTAAATTTTCAAGAAAATCGGTTCAGCCGTTTTGGAGTCTATAGGTAACGGACACACAGACACAAACAGAGACAGACAGACAAAGTTCCATTTATAAATAAGTTCAGATATGTTTTGGATATATAATTTTAATCGATTTCATTTAGATTCTTCATTTATGTTTATGTTTAAATTAGTGTTATGATTTTTGCAACCCAATGTTTCTGTGTCATAAATCGATGGACATCAGAAGTAATGAAAAAGGCATTCATTTTTTTTAGTTTTAAAAGGGTCACCCCAAACCGAAAATTCTATTTTTTTTTTAATCATATCACCCCGAGCAAAGCGGTAACGCCTCTGATACGCAGGGGGCTACGTAAGAGTGAAAAGATTGAAAAAGAGAAAGCCGGAAACCACATCCTAAACAGGGAACAAGAGATGAGCCTCTTCACCTGTTCAATAGACGTGGGTGGAGTGTGAACCGGGCGATAGTTTAGTCTATCTACTCCAATTAAAAAAAAAAAGTGAGAAGATTGGAAAAGAGAAAGCCGGAAACCACATCCTAAACAGGGAACAAGGGATGAGCCTCTTCACCTGTTCAATAGACTCGACCAGTATACATATGCTCCTGCCATAATGAGATCCTTTAGAGTACCGTAAGACATCATGTGTGATCCGTAAGTTACCGAAAGATACCGAAGTTTCACAGAGGATACCGAGTCAACAGTCATAGTAGCTCTGAGCTTCACTCTGACAGAATAGTATTACACGGACATACTTATCCAACACGGCTTCACTTCAAAGACTTGTATATATATATATATATATATGTTTCCTATTAATCGTGTTCCTGGATTAGTAACCTGAGTTTGTATCTTTACGTTTAATTTAACTTATTTTTCTATCTCAATTTCCTGGTTTATTGTTCATTATTTTGTGCTTTTCCACACTCGGAATCCACAACAATCATATATTTCATAATATTTATTTCTATAGTATAACATGTTTGATACAAGAAATCAATTATTTTACAAAAGTTATAAATGTTATAAACCTACTATATAAATATACTAGCAGTTTATCCCGATTTCTCTCGGGTAGTTTAAGGAATAATATGAATAAAAATCTAATGATGAATTTACGCAGCAAATACCCAACGTCCACCCTCGTCACTTTTATAGATATAGATAACAATGTAGAATGTCTCTATTAAATTAGGGTGCAAGATGAAGGAGCAACATATATAGATATAGATAATATAAAGTGGGGTGATTGATTCTATATTATAATCAATACATAAACTGATCCCTGACTTTGGGGAGGATTATATATATTTTTCTACACATAATTTTGGCTTTCTGAAAGATTTCAAGGTGTCGTTAGCGTTCTAAAATTTTGATCTACATCTGAGCGCAGCTCCCGTTGAGCTAGACAGCAAAATGCAGACGCTAAGTCGAATCTATCAAACAAACAAATACTTACACAATGTCTAGCCTCGTCACTTATATATATATATATATATATATATATATATATATATATATATATATATATGTGTGTAGAGAGAGAGAGAGAGAGAAAATTCAATGTCAAAATTATCGCTATACTGTATTTTTAATTTTGAGCATACGCGTTGTTTGTTTTTTATTTTGTTGATTGCGCTCTATAGTAGGGTCAGTTGAGCACTGTCTGTGAGAAAACCCCCACAATGATGCAATTCAATTCACCAGAAATATAGAAATGGTGTGCTGCACTGCTTGACAGTCGCACTGAAAGCTCTAATACAAACATTTTAGTGTTTAGATGTCAATCAGAGGACAATTCATAGGATTCTGAAAGAGTTGGATGAATATCCAGCCAACATTATGGTGTTTGAAGGGATCGCTAGGGATGCTGCCTTTATGCTTTCATTCATCTTCCCACATGGCCTCAGTCTCAACATGGAGGCCCTCATCAAGTGCTTTGAAGAGGTAGTCTTGTCATGTGTCAAGAGGGTGGCTGCTGGAAGCCCCTATGCTTGTCAACATAAGTCTGAACCATGTCACACAAGCAGGATAATACAGTCATGGCTATTAGACAATTTCTGTGATCACATCACCCTATATACTATCAGTCAGTTAAGTGCCATACGTGAAACACGCTTAGGCGATCATGTCTCGAAAGAGACATGACTGACTGGGCAGAGGATTATCCTGCAGTAGGTTACCATTGCTTTCTGCGGTAGACTGGTTGCCAGCCAAGGCTACAGAACCCAATCTGTCCTGTTATTTAACCCATAACTGGAAGGAAGAGACGGATAAATACCTTTCCCAAGGGTATTTGCGCGTAAGTGAATGCGATGAATTTAACTGGAATTCGAATTCAGCTACCCAAATTCTTTTTCCAAGCCAATATCCACTGCACCACAACGCACATCCGCTAAATAAATTTGGTGATCCCAGCCCGAAGGACGGAGCCCTGGGAGAAATGTTAAAAAATATCAGAAAGTAGACATATTCTTATTTTTTAAATACGGCCTGTGCAATAGTTATTAATGTTATTATAGTTTGATTTCTTGTTCATTTTGTTTTTTATAATAAGAGCTTCCATCATTTTTAATGCTTTCATAGTCATTAACTTTAGTGCAATGCGTGAGACTTACGGCCATATCACGTTGAATACACCGGTTCTCGCTCGATCACCGAACTTAAGCAACGTTGAGCCTGGTCAGTACTTAGATGGGTGACCGCTTGGGAATACCAGGTGTTGTAAGCGTTTAGTGGCGGATGTGCGTTGTGGTGCAGTAGATATCGGCTCGGAAAGAGAAATCGTTGAGCCGAGTTCGAATTCCAGTTGAATACCCTGCACTGGTACCCTTGGGAAAGGTATTAATCTGTCCCTTCCCTTCAGTTATGGGTTAAATCACAGGGCAGGACGTGGGGACTCTGCCCTTAAAAACAAATCCTAATGAATCTTTGTACTCAAAAAGAAAAAAGTATTACTAGACACAATACTTATATAAAAACAACAATAAATTGTTGAAAGAAAAATGTATTACCAGTAATAAATAAATAAAAATTTAGTTGGCAATAAATGACCCGCCGAGGTTGATATGCCATAAAAAAAATAACGAAAAAAAAATGAAGCAATACGTGATACACGTTCTCTTTCGATACCTGAATGTCTAGGTAGTAGTTTGCCATTACTTTCTGGTTGGTAACTTTTCAACCGATAGCTGGTAGAGAATTCATACTTTTCCTTCGGGAATGTGTGCGTATAAGAATATAATTAATCAGACTGGAATTCAAACTCGACTCTCTGAGCTTTTATCCACTATATCACACCGAACATCATTCTTTTTGTAGTAACGTAAAAAAAGATAATAATCACTGGAAATAATTAACAATTTTGCCAAAAACGCTCGACAAACCTTTTTTTTTTTTTACAACCTTGTTATGGTACCATCCTAAAATGAATGGACTATTTCCCTTGCTACATATAGATTACCTGCAATCAGGTTAGAATTCTACTCCTGCAGCTTCTTTTCTTGCACTTTCCGCCTGTGGAACTCTCTTCCATATTCTTGCTTTCCTGACGGCCACAACCCCCAGAAATTCAAATGCAATGTCAATACTCATCTCTTAACCACTTGACTCTAGTTCTTTCTTCACCACCCTGTATATCGTTTCCTTTCTCTCCACCTTTGCAACTGTCATCACACCTGTATTCCCATCCTTCTCTTGCTCCTTTCTAACTGGTTCGTGTTTCTTTTCACTCTCTCCTATCTAATCTTTTTACTCTTATGTAGCCACCTAATCTTTTTACTCATATGTAGCCCCCTGTACATCAGTGACATTACCGACTTGCTCGGGGTGATACGATTGAAAAAAAAAGCAATTACAGAGCAGTTTCTTTTTCCTTTTTCTTACTTTTCTTATTTTTCTCTTCAGTTTAAGGAAATGCTTATTCCGGTAAAATTTTTGTTCCAAATGGAAGTAATAATGTGTGATCTGATGAAATGAAGGTAATTTAACTTATTGAAATAAATTATAATTTATAACCAATTTAAATGACGTCTTGAGTTTTCCTTTATAAATATCACATTGCTCTGGAAAACATCTATTGAGCTATCTATATAGATATGACACTTAATATTTTGTATTAAGTTGATCTTGTTGGATTATCCTCGTCGTTTACGGACTGGACATCTATATATATATATATATATATATATATATATATATATATATATATATAGGTTGCAGTTAAAATAATTTAAAAAATGGGACCAGTTCCTCACAACAAAACAAGGACAAAACTCCATATAAATATGTTAACAAATCGTCTGTTTTTGATTCATTAATTTTAAAGAACTTTTACGGTATATTGCGGTGTTGTCATGTACACTAGGTTACATTTGACATTTATGTATTTCTGGCTCGTCTGTCTTCAACGTCTAACGTGTGTAGTAGTGTGTCAAATGAAAAGTTTTCTGTTTAACAATGGCAAGATATTCATATCGTGAGCAAGCGGGTATGAAGTTTACATATGACCGCGTGGATAGTAATGGATGCGAGGCTGCACGGCTCATTGAGATGCATTTCCAAACCGAAGACAGCCAAGTCATCCGACCTTTGTTGCTGTTTATCGTCATGTTGTTGAGACAAGATCGGTGGTACCACAAACTATATACTGAGGAAGTCCGAGATCTGCTCCTATGCCTGACCACGAAGGCTGTCGGCAACGATCCAGGTATCAGCATGCATCAAGTAGCACTAGCATATCGTACACTTCATACATGCCGAAAAAATAAGACCTGTCCATTGAATGGCCAATGTATGTCCGAAATTATGGTTCATAGGGTTTGCAATCATCTTTCCGGATGATGTTAAATTTTACTTAGGACCGACTGCCAACCTGTGGACTCTTAGATTTAATAATCTCATGTTGTTTATGAACAACAGTAATTACAGCAAAAGCACGGCTTTATTTATATATTATTGGAAATTACAAAAAAAAAAAAAACAATGGCAAGAACCAAATGGAATATGGTCGCTAAATCCGAATCTTACAATGAAAAACGAGATAGATGTAACTTATACCTTTCAGAAAAACTTGCCATCTTTAACCCTATAAATAACCGTAATCTACTTAACAAAAAAGTGATTTAATAACCACCGGCAGCTATACAAAATATTTGATTAAATTCTTAGACCATGATTGATACAGATACTTCCATACCTTTGCTTATTTCTTCCTTACTCCCTTATTTTCCCCTTTCTTTCTTTCTTTCTTTCTTTCTTTCTTTCTTTCCCGCGCAAATATTACTATTGATAATAATGAATTAAGCCCCTTTGATTTATTCCCCCTGCACTATATAATTTTAATTTTATAGTCTTACTTTTAAATTTTAAAATTTAATTTTTTATCTACATGTATCTTAGAGGATTTAAAGTTTTACTCTTGTTATTAAAAAGCAGTAACCTAATTTTATAATACTAAAATTAAATCAAAATCTATTGAACTGTCAGTTTGTAATATGCACCTGATGATTGCATATCGCATGAAACTCCAAGTCGTGCCATCGACGTAGGACTATATATATATATATATATATATATATATATATATATATATATATATATTTTAACAGGAAGGTAAATTCCAAAAAACCCGATCCTAATTAATATTAAAAATTTATTTTAATATTAAAAAATGATACAGGAAGAGAGCTCCATGTAATAAAATATTACAGAGCAAATATATATATATATTTTCTGAAAGGTTTTTTCTGTTGCTGAGGTGATGTGTCGTCTCCCGTGGGGATCTTCATATCGAAATGGCCATTCAACATCTTTGAATTAATCCTTTTTTAATATATATATATATATATATATATATATATATATATATATATATGACACTCTATATCTATATAACACTCTAACTAGTGGCGTATGTATACATGGTATATCACACGCTAAAAATTTGCCTCCTTTACACTGAGCTCTGGGGTAGAATCGCCGAGTGACGCCAATTCGGTCAGGATTCAATCGTGGGTAAAAGCAATCGGATGTCAAACCGTACTGATGACCTGTGATACAGCAAAACAGATCTGTCTTCAGATGACTATATATATATATATATATATATATATATATATATATATATATATATTAGAAAAACTAATAGAACTCGATATGTCAAGTCACAAATTTATTCGCCTGAATAAAGTCAACTTTAGACTCGAAACACGTATAGAGACTCAGAAAGAAAGATTAAAAAGCACAATATGAAGTTTAAAATAAGGGAAAGAGTAAGTCAAGTGTAGCGAAATAGTACTGGAGCGGAAGTAAATAGATCACGCATACTTTCACTCGAGTTTGTACGAACTCAAAATGTACTTTCTAATGGGTAGACATTCTGACATGATTTCAGATCTTTCACTTTTTTTCTCTAAATGTTATAGTTAATTATTTCTCTTGGCATAATCTGCAGGCATCACTATTGCTGTAAGGTTTGGTTTAACTCAATATACTCCAGGTTACATTCGCATTTTTGTTATTTTTTTTCTTTTAATTTCCACACAGCTAGTTTGGTACAATACCTAAAGGCTTTCTAGCTTGAATGATGGTTTGTAATTATACTATCATTTTCTAAAAATGCCTCCAGCACACCCCACGTATACTTTTTCCGTTCATTTATAACTTCTACTTCTGCTTTGAAAATAACTCCTTCAGTTTTACAAACTCCATAGAGTAAATATTCATTTTCATTTCTTCAGTTACATTTTTGATTATTAACGATATCTTGCTGTACGTTATCTTTGAAATTCCTAGCGATTTGTATTTTAGATAAATTCTTAGGAAATTAGTTGGTCTGACGATAACGAAAGTTTGAAACCATGGGACCGTAATCGGCTGATCATGTTTATATCAGTCAGTCTGTTAAGTGCCAGACGTGATATATTAAGTAGAAACTAATGGGGGATCACTTTATTACTTCATAACAATATAAAACTGATCCCTCATTTTATGCCTTGTAGAAACCATAATCATATTTTCAAATATTATATTCAGTCATTCAGTTGAGTGCCATACGTGACCGAAAGAGACAGGACTGACTGGGCAGAAGATTATCCCGCAGTAGGTTGCCATTGCTTCCTGCGAAAGACTGGTTGCCAGAACCCAATCTGTTCTATTATTTAACCCATAACTGGAGGGAAGAGACGGAATTAATACCTTTCCGAAAAGTATTTGTAAGTAAGTGAATGCAAGGAATTCAACAGGAATTCGAACTCGGCACCCCGATTTACCCCCCGATTTGTCGTTCCGAGTCGATATCCACATCTGCTCATGTTTATATATATATATATAGTCACCCGCAGACAGATTCTGTTTCACTGTATCACAGCACATCAGTACGGTTATACATCCGATTGCTTTTTACCCAGGATTGAAATCCGACCGAATTGGTGTCAGTCGGTGATTCTACCTCTGAGCTATGGGTAGAAGGAGGCAGACTTTTAGCGTGTGATATACCATGTATTCATACCCCAGTAGTGAGAGTGTTCTAATTCATTACTGACTGAACGATGCGTAGATGCTAGAGTAGCTACTGTTTTTTTCAAAGTCTACCATCATGTTTATATATATATATATAAAGTCTACCATTTTATATATATATATATATATATATATATATATATATATATATATATATATATATATGTGTGTGTGTGTAATTAACTGATTCATGAGCCTATGGCTTAGGAGTTAGCATCTCCGACTGACACCAAATCAGTCGAGTTTCGATCCCGGCCAGAAGCAAGTGGATGTCTAGTCACAGTGATGAGCTATGATATAATGAAACAGGCTTGTATGTGAATTTATGTTGGTCATAAATCCGAAAAAATGGCTTGGTGGTAAATATTTTATTGTATCCCCTTTCGTTCCCCGGGCAGGGTCTAACATGTTCCGGTAGGAATAATCTGTCTCTTTCTTTCTTTTTCCTTACCTTTACTACCGTTTTTTATACACACAAACAAATAAATTTATTTTTCCATAATGATTTAGTCTCGCAGATTAGATGGATTTTTTTTATTTAACCGTCAAAATGGACGTACGATTTAAGAAACTTTGAACTTTTAAAATGTATATATATATATATATATATATATATATATTACAGTACACTCGGTATACAATCCAGGTAAATTCCGTTAGAGACGAACTCAAGAGAACTCATGTTAAATTCATTTATTTAATTTAACAGAATAATTTTAAATATATATGTATATATATATATATATATATATATATATATATATATAAAGGACAAGACGCCGTGAACGCTTTGTTTAAAGTGTAGATTTCTTCTTCTTATTATTATTATTATTACTTGCTTTTTGTATAATATATTAAGTGCCATAATGGTTATTTGTGTCGCTACACGAGGTTCGTGTCTAAAGTCGATTCTCTTCAGGCAAATAAACTTGTGACTTCATCATATAGAGATCCGTTTGTTTTTGTATGTCCATGTAATGTTTTTATTTTTCAACTGCAGATATATAATGATTTAGGCGGAGATCTTTTTCCTATATATAGTCCAGAGGTAGAATCGCCGACTGACGCCAATTCGGTCGGGATTCAATCCTGGGTTAAAAAACAATCGGAGTCTAACTGTACTGACGAGCTGTGATACAGCGAAACAGATCTGTCTGCGGATGACTATATATCTATATCTATATCTATATATATATATAAATATAGTCATCCGCAGACAGATCAGTTTCACTGTAGCTCATCAATACAGTTAGACTCCGATTGCCTTAAACCAAGGATTGAAACCCGACCGAATTAGCGTCAGTCGGCGGTTCCACCTCTGGGCAATGGGCGCTCGGTAGAAGAAGGTAGACTCTTCAGCGTATTTATCATCATTTCACACGCTCGGCAGCCAGAGTGATCCAATTCACTACTAAATGAGCGATGCGTACAATATATATATATATATATATATATATATATATATATATATATATATATATTTGTTGCTTTAACCGGTGATAAATTATGAAGTTTGCAAATTTCAATAATTTGTTTATCCTGAGCTATTTTTCTTAATTATCCTTCGATATGGCGTTGTTATTGTCTCTAGTGAAAACTATCTTTAAAAAAATCCACATTTACTTGCATTCTACGTGAATCAGTCTGGTAAGTAATAACGCTGCCCTTTGTCAAGTTATATTTTTTCTTGATGAGAAACTTTATTTTATTTTTTTTACGTCCCTGCATATTAGAACTTCGCACAAATTTTAATCACCTTTCCGATATATTTATACGTATACTTTTCTTTTTACTTCTTCTTTTCTCGAGTACAAAATCATGAAAAAGAAAATAAGCTATTAAATATACGATAACAAAAGTCTTGACGTTTTTTTTTTTTAATTTTTTTTTTATTACCGTAATTGATTTTCATTGACGTTAAGTAGGGGCGTAAAAACGTTGAAAGAAGAGAAAAAAATTCTCTGTTGATAAGGTTTATCCAGAAAGTTAGCTTTCGTTATCTTCCACAGATTGCAATATATTTTGATGATATCGCTATCTAGACGAAATGTCTACAAAGACGTCATTAAAAAAGAAAGCGATAAAAAGTATATATATATATATATATATATATATATATATATATATATATATATATATAAGTCGAAACGGTAAAAAGAGCGTGAAGATGTCTGGACAGTAAAAATTTATGAGGCTTCTACGAGTATTTTTTTCTACGTGTTTTTCCTGCTTTCTATCGACCAACATTGTTTTTGACAGACGAATGTATGCTTGTCTGATTACTTCATTCTATAACCAAAGCGATATTTAAGACATTGTGATGGCTTTCATTCTTCTGGAATTCTATGTGATTTCTATGATCTGTTGATACATATTAAAACACTATTCTGTTAGTATCGCTAGAATTAATGCCTGACCACTAATTTTCTAATGCATTTCTATCGTAAAATTTATTTTCTTTTGTCGGTTACACGTAAAACAACTTATTGAAAATGCACTCTTCATTCTCAATTCTAACAGGAGATGGAAATCCGAAGGCGAATTGGCATGGCGAAAGATGCATTCTAGAAGCTGAGTAAAGTACTAAGACACAGGAAAATTTCACTAGAAAAAGAGAAAAGAGTGCTAGATTGCTATGTGATGTCAGTTCTTCAATACGACAGTGAATGTTCGAAGATGAAGGAAATAATTGAAGCAGTGGAAATGTGGTTCTACAGAAGGATGCTGCGGATATCATGGATTGAGCATGTGAGCAATGATGAGGTGTTGGAAAGAATGGCAACGAAAAGGAAATTCATAGTGAGCGTCAGGAAGAGACAACTGATGTTCCTGGGATATGCAATGAGGAAGGAGGGCTTGGAGAACCTGATACTGACAGGCCCGATAGAAGAATAAAGAGAGAGAGAAAGGCAGCGGATAAAATATTTGAAGAGCCTGATCAGGTGGATGACGGAACGGGGGTTGCGTGGTGTAACGGGAGAAAACGTACTAACAGTCACCAAAGATAGGGAGACGTGGAAGGCCATGATCGCCTACATCTTGAAAGAACAGCGCACATAGAAGAAGAAGACTCTTAATTCTGCTCGAATAATAATTTGAAATCACTGTAAAACGGTTCATATTTAGACAGAAGCTATAATTTTGAATCATTGTAAATAAGCTTCTATTCTATTGAAACAATAATTTCAAATTGCCGCAAAAAACACTCATTTTCTGTCCTCCTGTTTAACTTTTAGCTGAAGTGAAGACATTTGTTATCAGATATTTAATACCTTTTTTTTTCATGATTTTGTACTAGAGAAAAGAAGTAAAAAGAAAATTATACGTATAAATATATCAGAAAGTTGATTAAAATTTGTGCTAAATTCAAATATGCAGGGATGTAAAAAAAACAAAATAAAGTTTCTCATCAAGAAAAAATATAACTTGACAAAGGGCAGCGTTATTACTTACCAGACTGATTCACGGTAGAATGCAAGTAAATGTAGATTTTTTTAAAGATAGTTTTCACTAGAGACAATAACAACGCCATATCGTAGAAAAACTAAGAATAAATAATAGCACAGGCTAAACAAATTATTAAAATTTCCAGACTTCATAATTTATCACCGGTTAAAGCAACAAATATATATATATATATATATATATATATATAGGAAAAAGATCTCCGCCTAAATAATTATATATCTGCAGATGAAAAATAAAAGAAATGAACCTATAAAAACAAACGGATAAGTGAAGTCACAAGTTTATTCGCCTGAAGAGTCAACTTTAGACACGAAACACGTGTAACGACACAAATACCTATTATGGACACTTAATACATCATACAAAAAGCAAGTAATATTAATAATAATAGCAACAATAAATCTACACTTTAAACAAAACCTTCACGCTGGAAGGAGAAGCAAAAGATTCATGCATTTCCAAAGGGTATTTGCGCGTAAGTGAATGCAGCGAATTCGAACTTGAATTCGGACTAGCTCTCCGAGCCAATATCCCCAATACCACAACGCTCATAACGCAAGGATGAAATAATAAATTCGTAAAAGGACTCATACGCAGTCATCGACAATAATTTAGAACCACTGTAAAATAATTGTTAATCATTTTACATTCTATGTTAACAGTTGCCTAGAGTCAAACTTGATATTCAATAATTTAAATTAAATACTGATCGATATTTTTGTCTTCTTAATTACACTTCATTTATTGTTCTCGTTCTTTAATGTTTTTTCTTTTTTCTTTCACACTCAGAAACCTCGTGTGTCTTAGTGGCTTTATTTCCTTGTTTGAGATGAAATGATTAAAAAATTTAATTTTCTTTGCGTGCGTCTATCGGCACTCTTTTTTTTTTAATCATTTCACCCCGAGCAAGGCGGAAACGCTACTGATGTGCAGGGGGCTACATAAATGTAAAAAGGTTAATTAGAAAAGAGTAAGGAGTACAAACTAGTTAGAAAGGAACAATAGAAACCTGAGAAAGCAGGTGCGATGACAGATACATAGGTGGAGAGAAAGGGAAGGTTATACAGGGGTGGGGAGAGAGCTAGAGTCCAGTGGTTAATAGATGAGTATTGACTTTGCATTTAAATTTCTGGAGGTTGTAGCCGTCAGGAAAGCAAGAATACGGGAGCGAGTTCCACAGGCGGGAAGTGCGAGAGAAGAATCTGAAGGAGTAGAATTGTCGTCTGCATTTGGCTGACCTGACTGTGAATGGGTGGGACCCAGTTGCCAGTCTGGTTGCACGAGTAAACACCTGTTGAAGCCCACCCAGGTGTTGAGTCTCTTTTTTAAAGAACTCACACTTAACTGGTTTCAACTTGAGATTATGCTTGCGCAAACTACTCAAAACTATCTGTAAGTGCATTAATTGGTCTTCAAAAACATTTGAAATTATCAAGATATTCAATAACTGGAAGATATCGAGCATATTTCTTCGCTTTTCAACGACTTCATTCCTCCCGTCAACCCCCACGCATGCGCTCTCTGCCAGGTGTACAACATGCTCAATGTGCTCGTCACCGAAAAAGCCACATTTCTCAATTAGACAGTCAGACTCTGGCCGAAACTGGGAGAAGTACACTGTTTCATTGTAATTTTTTTCCTTTTTTAAACTAGCATTTTTTTTATAATAAGCTCAAGAGCAGAGTACACAATGTTAAATCAAAAGGCACCTACAATTCCTTGATGTCGTCTGTTATACCCCGATCGTCTAGTGTTTTCGTAGGTTCGTTATCTATGTTAAAAAAAAAAAAACCAAAAAAAAAAAAACAAAACAGCGCATCACTGTGCACTAAATCGGATAAGTTATATGTTAACACGGAAAAACAACGAGCAACACGTATATATAAAAATATAATCTTTTATTTTTGTTCTTCGCAGGAGACACTTGCGCGAAGAAGTAGAGCAGTCCGGGAGAGTTTGCGCACACAAAGAGGCTGTCGAGAGTTTGGAATAATAATAATAATAATAATAATAATAATAATAATAATAATAAGAAGAAGAAGAAGAAGAAGAAAGAGAGATTACAGAAGAAACAGAGACTGGCTAACGATTCCCCGACGGCTTCCTCGTATGTGTGCAACCACTCTCCAGCTACCCTCCTACACCACACAGCCGTCACCGACAAAGAATGAAAATATAAGTATATATTTTTATATATCCTCGTTGTCAAGACAACCGGTATCGTTGTTTGTTCAGAGAGCCAGAGCATAATAAAGTATACATAATGCATAGTTTAGGCATTTTTCATTTTTCATTTTTTAGGCATTTTTCATTTTTAGGCATAGTTTAGGCATTTTTTTGGAGGTTCTGCGTTTCGCAGAACCTCCAAAAAAGGGTCAAGACCTGAAGAGAGCATGTCGCGAATTTCGGTTAAAAATATAGATATAAAAAAAATAAGTAAATGCATTATTGGATATGAAAATAGGCGACTTTCAACTCGACGAAGTGTGATGGTTAGCAAGTTTTTCTCGCTAGACTAATTATGATTGAGTAGTCAATTTGATCCTCACTGGGCGCCCCATACTTTCTGCCAGGTGCCAAATCTAAGTGAGGCTTAGAAATCACTTTATTGTGAACATCGACATGGTGTATTGAGTTCGATCCATACTTTTGGCCTTGAGTGCTGCTTAGAAAATTGTTAGGGCAGTAATGGTTAGCAAGCTTGTCTTGTCACGCTAGACCAATTACAACTGATTAGTGAGTTCTATCCTTATTAGGTGCTCCATATTTTCGGCCTTGTGCCACATCTAAGCTATACTGAGAAAATTACTAAAATATAAGGGACAATATGTTGAGATCTAACACCGAATCCTAATTTTGCATAAGCAACGAATTATTAATTCAGTGTTTTACCTTTGTTTTTCAGCCTTTTTTCCATAGGAGTTATATATTGTTGGATTTAAACATTCAGAATTTTGCTTTACAGAATTTTGCGCATTTTTTAGAAATTAGGGTTTTCATTGCTCCTGATTATTGGGTTCAGGATTATTTAGTTAGTGATTTTAATCAGTAACGAAAATTCTCTGAAAAATTTAGCATTAAATTTTGGGTCATCATTTTGTTTTCAATTTAAACGGTTCAAATTTAGCATCTCATAAAACTACCATATTTAGTTCTCAGCATATTTTTCAGAATAAATTCAAAATCGATATTCTTTTAAATCTTTACATTTTTGGTTCATGGATAATGAGCCTAAAAGGGTCACCTTTCTCAAAATACATTGAATTCATTTAATTCAAACAATTCAGGGGCTACCTTATTCTTGCTGTTCACAAGACTGTTCTGTCAAAAGTCTGAATCGATCACCAGTGTTGATCGATGATATTTTATTGACCTCATATCGGTTTGGCAATTATGGCTTATTCAATTCATCTCGTTTTGACGAGCTTCTTTTATGGAGTTCCTGATTTTAACGCCACATGAGAGTAGCAAGACGGGAAGAGAAAGTGAGGAAGAGGTGGAAGAAAAAGGGTCGGCTAAGAAAAGAACAAACGAAAAAAAGGAAGAAGGACCCTAGAAATTGAGAGACATGGAGAAAAAAGTAGAGGAAGAAAGGCGTAGAAGAAAAAGTGAATAAAGAGAAGGCAGCAGATGAAGAGGGAAAATATGAGTAATGAAAAAAGGGAGCCGAAAAAAGGAGAAAGTGGACGAGGAAAATGAAGATGAGAGGAACCGGAGAGAAGAAAGAGGATAAAGATAGGGTAAAGAATATAAGACAGAGAAAAAGAAAAAAGAAAACATGAATATGGAGAAGGAAAGAGAATCGTTAGATTGAACCAGCAGGGAAAGTAGTATTATTTTGGGCTGCAAACGATATTTTACGAGATGAATTGAAAACAAAAGGGATAACAAGAAAAAAAAAGATTGTTAATATAATGTCCTGAAAAACAATTATGGCTGTCCACAGATTTATTTTCTTCATTATTTATGAACTGCTATTATTTTCATCAATTGTAGAATGATTTTCCGTTTTACTATTACACGGTTTTCAATTCAAAGTTTCCTTTTTCTTAAATTTTTAACCAAGGCTACAGAGCTTAGTCTACACTGTTACTTACCCTATAGCTTTGAGAGATAATAGACTGATTCAAACTTTAGCCAAGTGTATCTGTGCTAAAGTGAACGAAACAGGAGTAGACAGGTTCACCTATTGTCCGGTTCTAACTTCTCCACGGCTTTTTGAGAAAGAGTAGAGGTTATTTTCTGTTTAAGATTAAGTTTCTGGTTCCTATTAATGTATTTTCTTTATAATACCTTCTATCTCGAGTGGCTCTTGAACATGGAATAGAGTGAATATCTTAAAAAAATATATACAGAGTCTATGGGAGTTTGAAATCGGTTCGACGATTACCGTTTTTCTGTGTTGATAACCGTTCAGTCAGTCAGTTAAGTGCCATACGCGATACACGCTTGGGCGATCATGTCTCGAAAGAGACTGGGCAGAAGATTATCCCGCAGTAGGTTGCCATTGCTTTCTGCGGTAGACTGGTTGCCGACCAAGGCTACAGAACCCAATCTGTCCTGCTATTTAACCCATAACTGGAAGGAAGAGATGGATTAATACCTTTCCCAAGGGTATTTGCGCGTAAGTGAATACAGTGGATTCAACTGAAATTCGAACTCGGCTCCCCGGATTCTCGTTCCGAGTCGATATCCACTGGACCACAAGTAAAGAAGTCAAAAACTTTTCAAGGAAGAATTACTGAAAATAAAATGATTAAAAATGGAAATACAGGAATTCATACAGTAGAAATTAGATTAGTGAGTGGTTATCAGTCCTTTTCGTGAGCAAAGGTATTTCCAATAGTTTCGTATATAACATCTGGCGTGAATAAGAAGCCGTTCTTAGGTAAAATGCAAAGCAAGGGAAAAATATTATTCGAAGAGTGGAAACAAAATAAACCATAGCAGGTGTAAGGAAATTAAAATATATCTTCTATAACATAACATAAAAATAGATTTGCTAGAAAAGCCAATGAACTATCGAGACATTCACAAAGATAAAAGTTAAATATGAAAAATAAAATAGGGAAACATAATATCTCAGATGGAGAAACTATTTCAGTCATAGCAGAACCTACATGACTAGATAAAACAGTACACTACAGAAAACTGAATGAGTAAAAACAAGGTGAAATCTGTGAACTGAAAGAGACTGTATATATGAGTTTATAGTGAAATTGCGGTATATGCAAACAAAGTTCACTCTTTTGCATCAGATAAAAACAATACTGGGAAAAGGTAGTTTTTAATCATTTCAACTCAAGCAAGGCAAAAAAAAGTCATTAAGATGAAAAAGGGTAAATATGTGTGAGGGAATATAAGAAATATTATTAAAGAGAAAGAACAATAAAAGCACAGAATGAAAATAGACAAAAGGTAACCATTGACATTTATTTTAAATTTGTAAAGATCAAAGTTGACTGAAAAGCAAGAAGCCGGAAGTGCGAGAGAAGAAAACTTAGCATAGAACTTACGGTTGCATTTTATGATTTAAATGAAAAATGATGAGAACTTGCCACCAATCTAGTCAGTCACTTAAGTGCCATACGTAAAAAAAAAAAGGCTTGGGCGATCATGTCTCAAAAAAAAAACATAACTGACTGGGCAGAAGATTATCCCGCAGTAGGTTGCCACTACTTTCTACAGTAGACTGGTTACGAGTCAAGGCTATAGAACCTAATTTGTCCTGCTATTTAATCCATAACTGGAGGGAAGAGACGGATTAATACATTTTCCAAGGGTATTTGCGTGTATGTGAATTTAGTACTGCGCTTAACTTTAAGTGACATAGAGGAAAGTTCATAAAGTATTTATAGAAAAGGCATAGGGAAGCTTCGAGAATGTGACTGAAACCTAGATGCAAGATCAGGACCTATACTTTTGCAGATTCTTCTTTAGATTTCATCAAGAATTTCTAAATATATAGCAGAAGCACCAGACCATAATATGGCAGTAATATTCCAAACAAAGCGAATGGCAGGCTTATAAATATGGAAGATAGATTCTGGCGAGAATCACTGTCTAGCACATCGTCGTGAAGCAACTTTTTTAGCATTTGGTTCAATATAAAAATATTGTAATCGAAAATGTATATACCAAAAGCGGTCAATGCAAGATCGCTTAGGAAATAGAAATGGCCAAGTGAAGTACTTAGCGCCGCTTATAAAAGGTATCAACAGATATTATTAACATATTGACTCTCAACCTCGAGATGGTTGGCTGTTTTTGTTATCACTGTCGAGTACGAATTTTTATACGTGGTGATATTTTTTAGCGGGTAAACGATATTAAAACCCTGCTGAAGCTATAAATCAACTCCTAAAAACATTGGTGCCTAAATTGGCGTTTGAAGTCAAATTTCGTAAGTGACTTCTAGCCGTCAACGTATTAATAAAAAGATTAAAGCCTCTAAATTAGTCTGTTTTCACGTTAAATCTAACACGAAACTGTAGCGTGCTGTGGTTTAATAATACTCGGGTGTTCTGGTTAAAGAGAAATATAACCAGTCAGTCAAGTGCCATACGTGATACAAGCTTGGGTGGCCATGTCTCGAAAGAGACTGACTGAACAGAAGATTTTACCGTAGTAGGTTACTATTACGTTCTGTGGTAGACTGGTTGCCAACCAAGACTAGAGAACCCAATCCGCCCTGCTGTTTAACCCATAGCTGGCGAAAAAGAGACAGATTAATAACTTTCTCAAGGGTATTTCCGCCTAAGTAAATGCAACGAATACAACTGGAATTTGAACTCAGCTCTCTGATTTCTTATTCTGAGCCGATATTCACTGCACCACAACGTACATCTATAAGCGGTTTTATATCTCCACAATATTTGTAAAAACATTGGCAACACCCGTGAAAAAAAAATGAAAATAAATTTTTGTTTTGTTCCCCGAAGGCCTTTACCCCTTCAAATCTTTCCAAAACATCCTTAATTCCGTGCAAATGTATATGCTGAACTCAAATCGATAATTGTTCATTGAAGAAACCTACCTTTTTTATGATATCGGCCAGAAATTTATCGGACTATATCTCACCACTTTACCACTGTTTTTTATATCTGATTCACCGTTGAATGACAAGATGCGTAGGATACATATTTCGGCTGATTTACTCCCGTTTAACAATTACTCCGCGATTTGTTTGGTTTCGGAACGCATTTTCTGCGTAGTAATTTGAAAAAAGAACGAAAAATCGTAAAACTACGCGTGAATTCAGTCTGCAGTGAATAACATATTTGAACCGTAGTTACGGGGTGAGATAAACAGCACCAAGAAGTTCCATTTTCTTCTCCATAAAATAAAAAAAGGTAGGTTTCTTCAATGAACAATTACCGATTTGAGTTCAGCATATACATTTGCACAGAAATAGGTATGTTTTTGGAAAGATTTGAAGGGGGTAAAGGCTTCGGAACGCATTTTCTGCGTAGTAATTTGAAAAAAGAACGAAAAATCGTAAAACTACGCGTGAATTCAGTCTGCAGTGAATAACATATTTGAACCGTAGTTAAGGGGTGAGATAAACTGCACCAAGAAGTTCCATATTTTTCTTCTCCATAAAATAAAAAAAGGTAGGTTTCTTTAATGAACAATTACCGATTTGAGTTCAGCATATACATTTGCACAGAAATAGGTATGTTTTTGGAAAGATTTGAAGGGGGTAAAGGCCTTCGGGGAACAAAACAAAAATTTTACCAACATGAAAAAGAATTTCTTCCAAAATCTTTGATTAGATTCGCTAAAATTCGTCATGAAAAATTCAAATTCAAAAGATATATAAAACAAAGAAATTAATCAATCAATTGGGGGAGGAGAGATAATGACAGATGATCTGGGAACTCTCAAATATTTCTGCCTAAATTAATAATAATTACTTCTTCAGTTTAGCGGGGGAATCATTTTGTAAAAGCGAAGTAGTGTAATATAACAATCTAGCCCCCACCCGAAGAAGGTTGATGCAATCGATGATATTTCCCGTCGATGAAGGGGTCAGCGAACGACAAGACAGGTGTTTGAGAAATACATCCTGTCGGCGTCTGGAGCGGATGTCGCAGGGTCATGAGTCGGGCTCGTTTGACCTTATTTCCGACAGCGGCGGAAATGACTACGGAAGTAAACAAAACAGGTGTCTCTTGGAATTACGTGGGCATTGCGTAGGCGAGACAAAACCGGAAGGAAAAGTCCCGGTTCTAGAAGACTATAAAAAGAAATCGACACACATATTCGCCAGCAGAGAACGGCCAGTGGAAGCAGAGAGACACCACAGGCAAGACTTACACTCCCGTCGACTCATTCTATGCGCGCTCTCACTCTTCCATTCTCTGTTCCACACAGGCTCGTCGTCAGGAATAGAAATATAATCTTATATTTTTATATATGCGTGTTCTCGTTGTTTGTCGTCGTACAGTGATATATAACAGTAGCATTAAGCAAATTTTTGGAATGCATGGGCTACCGATATATCAACGCAATGGAAACCACGACCAGAGTAAGTGAATTAAATCTTTCTTTGACCAATTTCATCAATGAATAGAAGATTTGATCATGGGGTGTAGCTCCAATAATACTCGCACGAACACAGTCTCTGAGATCTCGTTATGGTGGCAGAGTATCAAAAGGTGAGCGGCAAACGTGTGCCATGCGCTGATAACTACATGACAATATGTTAATAACAGCTCACTGTCCGTAAAATAAGCAAGTATGCCTTCATATGTCCACAGTTCGCAAATTTTACTAAACTACATTGAAAAATATTCTTTAAATTTGTATAATACAAGCCCAAAAGTTTTTAAACATAAATTAAGTCTTTAATTATAATGATATTTCCAGATAAGCACGAGTTTTAGAAAAGACGCTATGTTTAACAACGTTTCAACAATACGTCTGTCTTCTTTTGTTTACGTATAATGCAAGAACTTATAAGACTATGATAAACACAAATCTATGTACAAACGTCGTTTTTTCATAAAAAAAACTGTTGTGCAGCTAATCAATGCAACAAGTCAAGTGAAGCGTTTTTCTTTGAATTTCTTTTAATCATTTCGTCTTAAGCAAAGCAGTGAAGCCACTAAGATGCAAAGCGGGGTGACTGAATATAAGAGAATATATAAAAAAAACATTAACGAGAGAGATCAATAAAAGAACAAGAATTAATAAGACAGAAGATAACGATTGCCACTGGATTTCAATATTTGATGATCAAAGTTAACTGGGAAGGAAGAAGCCCGACGCGATTTCTACAAGCGTTAAATTTATAGAGTCTAAGTACAATAGAGGAGATATTTCAGAACATTTACCATGAAAATGTGAACAGAAAATCTCCGATGATTTAACCTTATTCCATATTAAATATATAGTTTTTCGGCAATATTTTGACTAGCAGTATAGCCCGACGTTGCTCGGGTGTAATAAACGCTAAGCTTTAAAACTAATCCATGGTCCCGGAGCTCAGACTCTTTGGACGTTGGCACGAAAGACTAAAAAGCAATAACGTGGGTATCGATTTCCGATATCGGGGAAAATGAGTCGTCTGAGAAGATCCACTAATATTTAAGTCTAAAAAATATAATTTTACCACGTTAGCAGATTCTGCAGCAAGAACCACGATAAAAGGGCTGAAATCCTGATGTTGATCAGACCTGATTGGATATTGGGGTATCGAGTTCCAATATCGGGAAGAAATTGGAAAAAATAAGTCAACCATGACCTGACCAGAAGGCTAAAAAATATTTCTGTGAAGTTTGGTGAGAATCGGATAAAAATTGTGGATTTGTATAAAGGACATACAGACATATATACAGACACACACGCAAACATCTTGCCTTATATATATATATATATATATATATATATATATATATATATATATATATATTATCAATTTTCTGCACTATTGTAAGAACTGCAACCTTGAAACTTCTGAATATCGTTTCTTATGTCTTTGTCTATGAGTGCATAAAATTTGATTAAAATCGGACCACTCCTTTTATAACCCGATTTTTTCGATTAGCTAAGAACACTCGCAGACGCTTATAGTACAAATGTTTAAATTTTCAAGAAAAACGGTTCAGCCGTTTCAGAGTCTATAGGTAACCGACACACACACACACACACAGACACACACACAGACACACACACACATACACACACACAAAGTTCCATTTATAAATAAGTTTAGATTTTCAACAGTTTGTGTCGCTTTTAGGAGATCGATTCTTTAGCCTCAGATTCTTTTCTTATTTACACAGGCGCACTTACACCAAATTTTACCATGCGTCTCCATTAGACACAGATAATGTAGAGATATGAAAGTTACTACTCAACAAGGTGTTCCCATGATTTGAAAATATTATTTAAAAATCTGCTGCCCAGAAGCAGGAACTTGCAGTTTCTATGCCAAAATCGTTATCTTTTTTTCCAATATTGCAATTTTATATTCCGTCTGTGTATATCTGTGAAGTTGCTGTTAATTTATATATCAGTATTTGTCGGTTAAATTCCAAAATGAATAACTGGTGGTCTCACCATATCTGTCGAATTCTGCTCTTGGAAAGAATCCTTCAATCTGTGATAGATTGGGGCAAGAAATGTTTTTTAAATTTGAATGCTTCCAAAATGAAGCTTCTCTTCTTTAACCATCATAGAGAAGCTTTTTTCCCTGAAACTAGTCTTCCTCGGCTTCACTCTATCAGGTGAAATGAATATATTGTACCCATAGTTACATCTACCGCTAAGAAGGTTGGGTCACTGTGCCGAGCCAGGAAGTTTTTTTTGTCAGAATCTATTTTGCACATTTATAAGTCTACCATTTGTCCTTGCATTGAATTCTGTTACCATATCTGATCAGGTGCTCCTGCTATTCATCTTGTGGTTCTCGACAAAATCCAAAGGAGGGTTTGCAACGTAATCGGTTCCGATTTGACAGCTCACCTCCAGTCACTTTCTCACCAACAGAATGTAGCTTGCATCTGTCTTTCTTACAAGTATCTTCACGGCTTCTGCTCTGACGAGCTTCATTCCCTGGTGCCCCGCCCTCCTGAATTTACTCTAGATTGGCTACTATGTCTTACCCTTTTACCGTTAAAATAGGAAAATGTAACCGTCACTCCTTCTCTAACAGTTTCTTTCCTAGCACTTCCCGCCTGTGGAACTTCCTTCGCCATGCTTGCTTCCCTGATGGAACAATCTCCAAAGATTTAAATGCAACGTCAACTGCCATCTTCTATCTCCTTACCCTTTCAACGGTCTCTGTACTGTATTTTTTATCTCTCCGCTTCGCTCCTCTCACTCTAGCTCTGTGCACCAGTGGCAGTACTGCTTTGCTTGGGGTGAAACGATTATCAAATATAATTATATGGGGTTGGAATACTTCGGAGCCGTGGATAGTGTTACTACAGTTAGCAAGTTGAATTCGCAACGTTCATTTTTGCAATAGTAGGGGAAGGTATGTACACTACCGGCCATAATTATTAGGACACCCCAGTTTTTTAATAAAAAGGAAGTATTTCATACTATTTTAGTATTTATTGCCACGTGAATAATTGTAAATGAAAATAGAATGGTTCTTTTAATACTGCATAATAACATGTGCATCAAATGAACTGTTCTGGTATCCAGTTTTTATGCTTTCTTCACCAGGCTAAACTCTTTTTCTTATTGGCTGTCCGAAGCAGAGGCTTCCTGGCTGCCATGTAAAATTTTGCAAAGTAATAATAACAAAAGAACCATTCTATTTTCATTTAGAATTATTCACTTGGCAATAAAAACTAGAAATAATATAAAATACATAATTTTATTTTAAAACTGAGGTGGCCTAATAATTATGGCCGGTAGTGTATATATCGATTCTATCTCCAGCTATTGACTAAATAGCAAATAAGACTGGTGTCTGTTTTCTTCAGTTTGAAAGCCACTGGAAGAGAAGGAAGACTCTGAATTTGTGAAAATCATTGTGAAGAGAGCTGTGTTCCCTCAGGCTATCTTGCTCTAGACACACCACTGCTGTCATGGCAGTAGCATATTTGATACCTCTATGATTTAGTGGATCATGAGAATATCTATTATGTTCCCGGCTATGAGTTAAATAGTAAATAGCACCGGTATCTAATTCCTTCAGTTGGAAAGCCAGTCTAAGAAAAAGAAAAAAAAGACTCTAAATGTGTGAAAATGATTATGAACAGGGATGGGCTACATCAGTCTCTATTACCCTAGACACGCCGCTGCTGCCATGGACGTAGTTTAGGGTCACTATGACTCTAGTGGGTTATGGGACACGTAACGCGAAATGTTTCATGATAGGGTGAATAATAATTAGCAATTATTCAAACATGATAGATATTCCACAATTTTTAGCAGCAGACGTTGGAGATCTGAAACAAATAGAAGTTAAAAATTGTTGTAGAGTTATTTTCGCAGTAGAGGCTGGTATTTGTGCTAAAGTCGGTCTTAATAGGTTCGACGTACAAAACGTTAGAAACTTGATATAATATGTATTACGCAGTGTAATCTTACCAGGTCGCTGACTACTTTCGTATTCGACTAACTGTCGACTACTATCGTCCAAGATCGAATGACTCTCGTTCCTGTTACTACTCCTACTTAAATTATCTGGGAAAGTCTGTTCACTATAGAATAGATGTGTTTCACCATAACACCCGTAGAATAAAAAAGATTTTAGTTCGAAATCACCCGAAAGTCACTCGGATCGACAGGCATCTGATGAAAGCTGGGGGGCACAATGGCCAAAATTTTGTGATAATAAATATTCAAATAATAATAATAATAATGTTAGGAACACCATATAATATGTATTACGTAGTGTAATCTTACCAGGTCGCTGACTACTTTCGTATTCGACTAACTGTCGACTACTATCGTCCAACATCGACTGAGTCTCGTTCCTCTTACTACTCCTACTTAAATTAGGTGGGAGAGTCTATTCACTATAGAATAGGTGTATTTCACCATAACATACGTAAAAAGCTAGATCACTGCTTTTGGCAGAAGATGCTTTCTAATATCTACTTCAAATTTGAAATTTTTTTTTTTCAGAAAATCATCGCCGCAGTTCTTAGCACAGGTTTGCTTATTATAGAAAGATAAATATTATAACTTAAAAAAAGAAAATATTTCTGGTGCAATCATTTTCTATCCTAATTGACTTGAATAAATACTTGAATGGAACCATCATATATTTCTCCGGAATGTTCTTACGTTTGCATTTGAAGCGCTCTTATAATGAAAAGCAAACCTTTTACGTCTTGTCATCGGTGATTCGGGTGCACTGACCTTGCATTTTAAGTACGTAATTGAATATTTCTTTTTAATTCTTCAAAATATGTCGCTTTTTACACGGTAATGGGATCTTCTGTTATCGTTAACAATTGCAGTCGATTTATAGGAGCGAAGCCGAGTTTGATGCGATGCCATTGTTATGTTTTCGCTTGTTAAATATGCTAAGTGACAGCAGGTCTCGTTATAACAAATTTAACAAATATTAACAGGTAAAGAAGACGAAGACAAATTATAGTTCGTCACTAATCTATCTTGTTTTCTGGTCCTGGGTATGACAGTAAACTGCATCCAACAGCAAGGCCTTTGATTAGGAGGTTGTGAAGTGCATGTAGCCACCTCTTAATTACCGTTGTTCCCAGATCCACCCTGACCCGGAGTGGTAGCACCTGTGAAGGTCCCAGCTATAGGCAAATAATTTATCACTAGAGTCAAAACACTATGAAAGTATAAAAATACACATTTATAGAATAAATATACATTTTTGAAGGAAAGATATTACCAATATTACCAACAATACATTTTTAAAGGAAAGATTATTGCCAACAATATATTTTTGAATACAAAAGTAGAAGACATCTTCAGTTTTCTAAAATGAAATAATATAACAAAATAATTTTCATCAAAATCTATCTAAATCAACCTTCTCACTATAACTGAACATTAAAAAAATACCTTTAAAACCCCACCTTTTTGGCATTAAATAACCAACAGAGGTTTATATGCCATTAAACAAAACTCAAACCTTATCTTTTCTGAAAAATAATTGACCGAAGTACTTTAAAGCACACACGATTAAACATGTTACTCACAGTAGATAATTGATGTTTTGTTTTGAATTTTAAATTCTATAGAGTCCAGGGTTAACACTGGACTGTTATCATGTCACTTTAAAGAATTCCCTATGGCGAAAAATGAAATTACGAAAAGAATATCTGAAACAACTGGCATTTTACGAAAAATGCTGACGTTAACAAACTTTTGTGACTTGTCAATTCAATTATTAATGAATGAAGTTATTTTCTTGTGAAGTATTTGTTTCAAACTTTAGTATGATGGCTGCGTTCGTTTTACAACTAATACGAATTGTCAGGAGTTGGTTTTACTACTAACCAAAAGTTATTTAGGAACGAATATAATACATACAAATAGAAGAGTGGGGAGAGCAGGAAAATAGTAAGAAGTGGGGCAGAAATTTATACAATCACAAATTTTAGCTAACAATGTTTTTTTTTAGAAAATAAGAATATTTTTTTTAGTTTTTCAAAAGTTTTCTTTCCAAAATATTTTTAGAAATGAGAAAATTTATTTTTAAAAAAAAATTAAAATATTTTCTTTACAAAAGTTCTATTAAAACTTATTTTCTCTGTGTGGACCGTAGAGAAATAAAATTAAATTTGTACTTAGACTATTCGAAAAATAGTTTTTGACAAAGGAAGTGAATAGTATATCATTTGAACCAGACATAAAAAATATACAATATGAACACAGAAATTATCTTCACAAAAGATAAAGAATGGGAGAAAGAAAGAGAAAAATCAATAGATAAATTTAAATCGAAACATGGGAATTGATTTTACACTTTTACCAGTATGTGCTGATACAAATATTTTAAATATAGAATTTACTTAAAAAAAAAAATTTTATTAAAAAGTAATTTTTCTTTTTGAATTTTTTTTTAAAAAGAATATTTAAATAGAGATTTACAAGAGAAAGTATTATACATAAAATTACATATAATAACCCAGATAATGACAAATGAGTCAATGCAGTAAAAAACAGAATATAGTCACAAGTGTTTAACCCATTTAAATATAGAAAAAATAAAATAAAGTGGTACATATATATATATATATATATATTTTAAATTATAGTTTAGAACATATACAAATGTTTATGCACTACAAAGTGCACATTTTGTTTCGACATTGAATTGACAATGTCTTCTCAGGTGGTGTGGAAAGGAATGGAAAGTCGAAACTAAATATAAACTTTGTAGTGGATAAAATTTGTACATGTTCTAAACTACATTCACAGCTCTATATTATATATCGAGCAGTTTTAAATTAATGTTTTGAACGTTGTAAAATATTCTTCGTTCCTTATTCACTCGGATATATATATATATATATATATATATATATATATATATATATATATAGCCGAGTGAATAAGGAAGGAACGAAGAATATATATATATATATATATATATATATATATATATATATTTCCATTTTTAAACGAGTTATTACACGAACTAGGTCTCTACCATGAGTGTTGTCTTCAGGCGATTTGCAATAATAATAATTATTTTAATACAAATGCGCACTGGTCTAACTTTAATATGACCAGGAACTAACCAATCAATCAATCAATCAATCAATCAATCAATCAATATATATATATATATATATATATATATATATATTAGTATGATGTATGTATATTTAAATAACAGAGAAGAATTGCAATGGGGAAATAAATAGCAGTTGAAATTACTACAAAATTATATTTATTCTATAATTCGGATAATTTAAATATACTCTTGTGACAACATTTAAAAATCACATCATTTCGTTGGTTGAAAAGCTGGTATTTATCACAAAATGTAATTATTTTCACTTTTTCATTTAATCATAAGTTACATCTATTTCTAAAGCTAATAAAGTTTGACATTTAACAACTATCTTCCATTCGATCTATGTAGACAGCCCTCTACCTTTTAATTCCCATAAATATTTAAATAGAGCTGTCTGATATTTAAGGTTGGGACTAGAGGTGGAATATTTATGATGATAAAATCTGTGTTCCCAAGGTCCGGAAGAAATTCAAAAATATACTTTTCTCTATCATATTCTTTAGGTAAAATAGCAGCTTGGTATATGACTTTTTTGGATAGGCATATTACTTCCAGTTGGACAGATACCTTGAATTCTGAAATTGCAGAGTAGATTTATATTTATTTGGTGATTATAATAAAAATTGTCAAGTATTTAATTATTATAAGAATTACTGATGCTGTGAATATTGCTATTACAGAAATAAATAATTCTTAATGTTTTTCTATCAAATATCTTACTATTGTGTTGACCTACCTACAAATGGACTCGTCCACACCTTTATGATATTTTTTTTTTAATCATTTCACCCCGAGCAAGGCGGAAACGCCACTGATGTGCAGGGGGCTACATAAATGTAAAAAGATTAATTAGAAAAGAGTGAGGAGTACAAACTAGTTAGAAAGGAACAATAGAAAGCTGAGAAAGCAGGTGCGTATGGCTACAAAATCTGAGTGGGGGGTCTCTGAGTATCAGCCACAGAGTGAGTGAATGAGTGAGTCAGGACACCTGCTAGAGAAAGTACTTTCCAGTCCACGTTTAACTTTGTACTACGTTTTCCGAGAATTTACTATTTAACCTTATATTCGAGTCCGTGTTATCTTTCTATGGCCCTTCGGTCATTACACTTTCTTAATGGGTTGTTAACATTAAAATGTTTATCGATAAATTTCAGGAAATATTGACAGATATTAATGTCAGGTAATTAGCAAAAAGGGAAAGGTTGAGCCATAAAAATGTTCTTTTCCTATTTATAAACTTACTAATACCAATTTCATTGGAGAGGTGGTAACAGAATAATTCCTGTTAAAACTCATTTTTAGGGTATTATTATACAGAATTTTATTACCATTAAATTTTTGCTATTGCAGGATAATTTATTTATCCTGAACTTAACTGTAGGAATTTGTTTAATCACTTGGTGGAGATGGTTAGAACTAACATTAATGTATATATATATAAAAAATCACTATTTTTATGATATGGCCTAAAGTATTACTAAGGAGATTTAAGGTAATATCCACAAAATTAAATAATTTAAGATTTGAAGAAATATCTATTCTCTGTCATAAACCGTTTCTTAAAAAATATTTTAAGTAAAATTAGCAGTTATTTATTCATCAACGGTCTGAACGAGGCAAGTGTAATTTTTTTACATTGCTGAAATAAATTCTGGTTTTATATCCGCTTGATATATATATATTATATTATATGATGTGTTGAGTTTTCCGCTCAATATATTTACTCTGATTAACATCCACTGAGCTCTCTATTTTTATCTAATTGGTATTTTATATTAATTAGAAAAAATATTTTGAATTATTCTCTCCGTCTTCAGGGGTTGCTATTCTCTCTATCATATATATATATATATATATATATATATATATATATATATATATATGACGGTTTATTTTGTAAACGGGAGGATAAATATATATATTCTTCACTACTCAACGAGATAATTATTGCAAAAATAAAATGAGGCTCTGTTAAAGAGTAAACGCGCGGCTAGAGCTTTCATAACTAATAGTAAAGTTCAATAACTGGTAGTAAATTGAATGAACTAAGCAGACGCTGCCTAGCTATCTCTCTCTCTCCCTGAGCGTGACAGAAGGAAAACACACACACACACACACACAGATATATATATATATATATATATATATATATATATATATATATATATATATATATATATATATATATATATATATATATCGTTTCACCCCAAACAAGGCATTCCACTGCCACTATTGCGCAGGGGGATTACATAGGGGAAGTAGATGAGAGAGTGGTTAGATATAGGAAATGTCAGAAAGAGGGTGATAGACGGGTAATGATACACATAGGAACAGTGTTTGAGAGAATGAATGAGGGTTAGGGTGTTAGAAGGTGTCTATTGACCTTACATTTAAACTCCTGGAGATTGTAGCTGTGGGGGAAGCAAGTATGTGGAAGGAAATTCCACAAGAAAGTATGTGGAAGGGAATTCCACAGGAATTCCAGTCGACTACGAATTGGAGGTCCTTTTCAAGCTCGGAAGCGAGGTTCTCTTAGTCGCCCACACCAGATTTTTGATCGAGGCGAGAGTAAACTGTGGTGTCATCGGCGTAAATGTCTACTTGGGATCTAATGGCATCGGGGAGATCATTAATGTAGATCAGAAAGAGCGTAGGACATAGGATAGAGCCTTGAGGGACACCCGCGTTTGTATGGTAGTTCTGGGAGGCATGCCCGTTTAATACCACCTTCAATGTGCGGTTAAAGAGGAAAGACTGGATTAGGTCAAACAAATGTCCAGTTATACCATAGCTCTGCAGTTTGCGTAGAAGTCCAGCATGTCAGATTCTGTCGATCGCTTTAGCGATATCCAAGGCAACAGTTCGGGCTTCACCATTCTTGTCGAGAGCCTAGTATATGGTTTTTAGCATATCAGCAGTGGACCTTGTGAAGCGAAAACCATACTGTTTGTCCGAGAGGAGCCTGTGGGCTGTTCGTGGAGCGCCACGGCTTCCAGCCCCTATTCGGGTCATCGGAGGCGGTCGCGCACGTAGAGGCTTTCGCGCTCTCTCGCGCGCCCGTCTCGCCCTGTTGCTCAGTGTCTCTCTCAGCGTGAGGGCGTTCGTCCGGCAGCGAACGGTCGACTCGGAACTGGTACGGACCGGGAGAATCCGACTGTCTAATATATATATATATATATATATATATATATATATATATATTATGAATTATATTTTAAAACATGTACAAATTTTTTATATATCCACTACAAATTGTACATTTTGTTTCGACATTGAAACTCCAATGTCTCATCACGTGGCGCAGACAGGAATGGAAAGTCTCTTTTCTTATATTTGGTGGGTTGTGTGTGGGATGTTGGTGGGGGTTAGTGATAAGGGAATAAGTCTTGTGGATTGTCCGTTTGAATTTTGAAGAAAGTGGCGTGGGTATTGTATATAGTTGATTAATGAGTGTCTGGGAATTTTGTAGAGAGATTTAACATTAGAAGATAGGATGTATGTTTTATGATCTTACGACTAGACTTTATCCTTTGGATTTCTTAGAGGAGCAGAGTAAGGAAATGTAAAGGGTGGGAAGGGATGGGATTGGACTTAATGTTTATTCGTACAACTATAGAATATTTTTGTATTTAAGCACAGTTTTTGTCATTAATCCAATTTTGTATATTTATCCTTCATTTTGAATTTAGGAAATCGATTTTTTCTATAAAATTTTTAATTAGATCACAGTTTATGGTGTGTAATCGATAAAATTTAATGTAAGAGGTAAAATTTAATGTTTGTATTTAAGGTAATAGATAAATGGGTAATAGGTACGTTTGTATTTAAGGTAACAGGTAAATTTTAATGCTTGTATTTAAGCACAGTTTTGATAATTAATCTAATTTTGTATATTTAACCTTAATTTTGAATTTAGGAAATCGATTTTTTCTATAAAATTTTAAATTTTAAATTAGATCACAAACACAAAAACAATTAGATCGCAAACACAAAAACAAATTTCTAAATCACTTGGACACACTACTTAGTAGCATAAACGAATCTAATAATGTCTTTGTCAAATCGGAAAAAAACATTGAATTTCTATAAGATGGACCCTAAAAAGTACAAAGACTTGATTAAGGAAAACCTAACAAAAAGAAACTACAGGAAAATTAACATGGCGCACAAAAACTAGATAGACAGAATCAACTACTCAGACAAACAAATTACGGATAAACTGAAAATAAGACATGATCGTCTACGTTTTGAAAGGACAAGGCACTTAGAAGAAGAAGATTCTATTTAATTAAGAAAATGGTAATGTTGATATATCAAGAACAGGAAAGAAAAGATGTATGACAAATTAGAAAACGTTTTTATGACCCAGGTCTAATGAAGTCTAAACGGTTGTTTAATCGAATCTGGCTTTGTTTACGTGGTGACTGCACATGCAGATGAAAGAGAGACGCTGGGAGTTTTAAATTTAGAAATCATTTTTCATTCATTCAATCTAACCAATTTTATGTAGATTCTTTTTCTTTTAGTTTCAATCATCTTTGTTATTAAATATCCCACATTGTATTAATAGAAAATATGCCAAGAATCGTGAGCCTGAACGCAAATTTATTGTAGATAAATAAGCGATTAAAATTCTTTCTAGACATTTTCCTCTCAGTTATTTTCTCTTTTAATTAGAGCAGAAATTTTATATCGAAATTGTGGTTAGTTAGTCTTGTCAAGGTGAACATCCAATGCTTTTTATGCGTTGTTTTTTTTTAATGTCTCTTTTCTGTTCATATAATCTTTTATTTAAACTTTTTGAGATTTCTCCAATATATTCTTTCTAGCAATCCTTGCTGGTAGGAGAAGAAATTCTTCCTTCATGTGTTGGTTTGTTTTGACTTGTTTTTATTGACTTTTATTGTTTTAGATGTAGTTTTAACAAATTTTAAGTTGAGTTTAGATCCATTCTTTTTTTATAAAACATGTGATAGATTTAGTGGGTAAAACAATATAAAGTGTGCGATGGGTAAATTGTCATATTATTTTTTTTGTTCTTGATTTTGTCGACTGTACACTATAGTAGGGTCAGTTAGGCACCTTCTGTGAAAAAAAGGGCCCCACGATGCAATTCACTCCGCCAGAAATTTGGAAACGGCATACTGTAATTTTTGGCATTCGCACCGGAAGCTCTAATTCAAACATTTCAGAGTATTTGGGCGTCAGACTAAGAAGAATGCCAAGCATTTGCAAAGAGTTGGAAGATATACCCTGTCAACACCATCGTGTTTGGCGTGATCACTAGTGATGGCGACGTTATACCTCCATTTATCTTCCAATACGGCCTCAGACTCAACACGCAGGCCTACATCAAATGCCTTGAGAAGGTAGTGCTTTCCTAGATAAAGAGGGTGGTTGCTGAAAGAGCTTGGATTATTTTGTACAGGGCGCAGTTGAGTGAGAGACCAACAAAAGTCTTTGTAAAACAAAAGATGAGCAGAAGGCAATGTCACTAACTTAAACAAGAAGACCCTCCAGAAAAGTTGCAGAAGATACCGAAGTCGTCTAGAGGCTGTGGTTGAAGCCAATACCGATTTTAGTGAATAAATTAAATCACCGAACCATAACTCAATATAGCATATATTTCATCTTTTGACCAAGAGACTGAAAGTAGAAAATTCGTCGAAACAAACAAGAACTGAAAGAGGCTGCATTTAAATTATAAAAAATCACAAATGAAGAATGCAACAGTTCGGTGATATCAATTGGTTGCAGTCTTCATGCGGGTATAACCAGCAAGGGTTATGCAACCAAATGTTAATTGTTATTTAGCTCAAGATTATTTGTTCATTTACCTTTCTTCACACCAAAATTGGGTGATATAAGACAAAAAGGCTCATGTTCAAAGCTGCTTCACACATCTAAATGTAAATAACAGGGGAAAAAGACTAAAATTCTGAACTGAAGCCTGATATTATTTTGATCTTAAAGCTAAATGTTTTCAGATATCAACACAAAAAAGAACTAGCTTTGATGTTCCAATATTATATATACATATATATATATATATATATATATATATATATATGTGTGTGTGTGTGTGTGTGTGTGTGAAAACTGTATGTATATAATTATAAACATCAATATATATATATATATATATATGCAATTTATTATATATATTATATTATTTATATATTATATATGCGATGAGTATTGACATTGTATTTGAGTTCCTGGAGGTTGTAGCCGTCAGGAAATCAAGAATATGGAAGCGAGTTCCACTGGCGGGAAATGCTAGAAAAGAAGCTGAAGAGTAGAATTGTCGTCTGCATTTGGTTGATCTAACTGTGAATGGATGAGACCCAGTTGCCAATCTGGTTGCACGAGTAAACACCTGTTGCAGGGGCACCAATGACTTAAGTTGGTTGGAGCAGAAGCCGTGAAAGTATTTACAGAACAGACTAAGGGAAGCCACATCCCGTCGGTGGGGAAGTGGCTGGAGTCAAGCCGCCAAGAACACTGAGATGAACAGCAGGGGCGCCTGACCATATATGGCAGCAGTATTCCATGCACGGACGAATGATTGATTTGTATATATGCAGAATGGATTCAGGCGGGAAAAATATCCTGGCCCGACACAGTGACCCAACCTTCTTAGCAGTGGATTTAGCTATTGATTTAATGTTCCAATTCATATCAAAAGAGAGGGTAAGGCCGAGAAGGCGCAGTGTATTGCTCACAGAGAAACTCGCTTGGTCCATGCTTATGGGAGGCAGGAGAGGTTGCCTGTGATGATTGACAGACAGCAATTTGATCTTAGACGCATTGAAATTTACAAGCCACTTTTTACCCCAATTCACCACAGAATGTAGATATCTCTCAAGATCAACAGCAAGATTATATATATATATATATATATATATATATATATATATATACAGATTGGAATTGGTACTGGATAAACATATCTGTATTTGTTAAGTATAAGGCTACCAATTATCAATTAATTTTTTTTTATATAGGGATGCATCCTCGTAACAATATATATATATATATATATATATATATATATATATATATATATGTTACGAGGATGCATCTATATAAAAAAATTAATTGATAATTAATATATATATATATATATATATATATATATATATATATATATATTGTTACGAGGATGCATCCCTATATAAAAAAAAATTAATTGATAATTGGTAGCCTTATACTTAACAAATACAGATATGTTTATCCAGTACCAATTCCAATCTGTTCTTGGCCCATTCTCCCCTACTCCCTCCAACCCTATATACATTTTTTAATTCTTTCTCTTTGTTAAACCCAAAGGACGCGCCATAAAATGCTGTAAAGGACCATACCTTATCTTCTACTGTTAAATCTGTCTCTAAAATTTTCAACATATCCATTTATGACCTCTCTCATTTTTATTTTTCCTATTTTTGTTCAAATTCTAATTTACAACTTCCAATTCTACTTTCCAATTTTCTCTACCCCACTTAGCTGTCACACAATTCGCCAATATAAGGAAAATAATTTTCCATCTCTCTACCTGATGAGACATTTACTTTCAGTGTCGAAACAAAATGTTCACTTTGTAGTAGATGATAACTTGTACATGTTCTAACTATAATTTCCAATATATATATATATATATATATATATATATATATATATATATATATGTCACTTATACTCTGAAATGTGCAGTCAATCAGTCAGTTAAGTGCCATACGCGATACACGCTTTGGGAGATCATGTCTCGAAAGGGACATGACTGACTGGGCAGAAGATTATCCCGCAGTAGATTGCCATTGCTTTCTGCGGTAGACTGGTTGCCGACCAAGGCTATAGAACCTAATCTGTCCTATTATTTAACCCATAACTGGAGGGAAGAGACGGTTTAATACTTTTCCCAATGGTATTTGTGCGTAATTGAATGCAAGGAATTCAACTGTTATTCGAACTCGGCTCCCTGATTTCTCGTTCCGAGCCGATATTCACTGCACCACAACGCACAACCACCTGTACGGACCTGGTAAAAAAGAAAAGCGTCTGTGATTTCAATACCATTCTGCATTCCACGATCTTTCAAAAGAACAGTCAGCACAGTGTGTAGTGTAAAGAAAGAATTTATGGAAATATTTCTTGCCATTCATCATCATAGCTAATGCAATTTTCCTGGAGAGCAGCACACTGCACCTCCTTGGTCTCACTTTCTAACTATCGTGAAGTGGAACAAATATATCAGATCTATAGCGGCATCTGCAGATAAGAAGGTTTGGTCTCTGTATCGGGCCAGAAACTTTGTTTTGTTCTTTTTTTTCATCAGAACCCATTTTGCACATTTATAAATCTGCTCTTTGTTCGTGCATTGAATACTGTTGCCATATCTAGTCGGGTGCTCCTGCTATTCATCTCGTTCATATGAATTTAAACGTATTACTTGATTTTACCCTTTAAATATTTAAATATAACTATTACTCCTACTCCAATATTTTCTTTTTCTGGCATTTCCCGCCTGTAAAAACTACAATCTCCAAAATTAAATGCAATGTCAGTTATCATATTTTATCTTCTTGAATCCCTTTCATTTTTTTCTTCAATACCCCCTGTGACCAGTCTTATCTATCACTATAACCACTTGCACACTTGGGCAAAATGATTAAAAAATGCAATATACTATTCAATCATCAGTATATATTTTTGAAAGCCTTATCGTATATTCGTAATTCATGTGATGAGTTTGAGTTTGAGCTTTGTTTAACGGCATATCAACCTCTGTGAGATTTTATGTCAAAAAGGTGGCGTTTTAAGGTTTTTTAATGTTCGGTTATAGTGAGAAAATTACATTAGTCAGATTTCGATGAAAAATTTATCATTTTTATTTTTATTATTTTAGAAAACTGAAGATATCTTCTAGTTTTGTAATAAAAAATGTTTTGCTGGCAATAATTTTTTCCTTCAAAAAAGTTTTTATGGCAATAATTTTTTTTCTTTCAATAATGTTATTGTAATAATTTTTTCCTTCAAAAGTTTTTATGGCAATAATTCTTATCCTTCAAAAATGTTACTGTAATAATGTTTTCCTTGAAAAATTTATTACCGATAATAATTTTTTTCTTCATAAATTTTTTATGGCAATAATTTTTTTTTCTTTCAAAAATGATCTTGTAATAATTTTTTCTTTCAAAATTTTTTTTATGGCAATAATTGTTTTCCTTTAAAAATGTTATTGTAATAACGTTTTCCGTCAAAAATGTACTGCTGGCAATAATTTTTTCCTTCATAAATTTTTTATAGCCATAATTGTTTTCCTTCAAAAATGTTATTGTAATAATTTTTCCTTCAAAAATCTTTTATAGCCATAATTGTTTTCCTTCAAAAATGTTATTGTAATAATTTTTCCTTCAAAAATTTTTTATGGCAATATTTTTTTTCCTTCAAAAATGTTATTGTAATAATATTTTCCTTCAAAAATGTATTGCTGGCAATAATCTTTTCCTTCATAAATTTTATATGGTAATAATTTTTTTCCTTCAAAAATGTTATTGTAATAATGTTTTCCTTCAAAAATGTATATTTTTCTATAAAAGTCTATTTATATGTCTATTTATATGCATATATTTTTATAAAAGTGTATTTTTATACTTTTATAGTGTTTTGACCCCAGTTTGGGGCTTATCTATTTGCCCATAGCTGGGACCCTAAGGTGCTACAGGGTGAACCTGGGAACAACAACTAAGAGGTGGTTCCATGCCCCTCACAACCTCCCAGTCAGAGACCTTGCTGACGGATGCAGTTTACCGTCATACCCAGGACCCATCTTTATGTATTCTTCATCTGTCTGCCATGTTTAATTAAAAATCACCCGTTCGGCTGTTTAAGATTTTTTAGAAGCGATTCAGAATAGCGAGACACAATTCAGCAATTTGTATGACAACTCAAAAAACAATGTTCGAAATAAGATAGATAAATATCCCTGACTGCAACCAAAATGACAAATTACTTTTAGATGAGATTTCAATCTTCCTTGGGAGCTTATGTCTCGTTGCGTATAACCGTTTCCTTTTTTACACAATTAGTCAACGAAACATAGATGTATGCATCTATTGTAGAGGCAACAAATTAGATATAAGGCATACACATTTACTGATACGTGTTCTGCTTATCTCGTGTGAAACGAATACATTTTAAAACGAAGGTAAAAAAATGATGAATCATTTATCACCTATTAAAATGCATTTGTGTTTAAAAAAACTTTAATATAAATCTACAGATAGAAACATGTAAGTTATTCGATAGGAATTCGATAATAATCCTTGCACAAAAAATTAAATCGGGTGTTTCATTTCTTTTTCTCTTAATTCGATTAAAATAAATGGCATTTTCAAACATTGCATAATTTAGCGTTTCTAGTAATGATTGATGAATAAATGGCGACCTAACATGAACTTATGTCTATTTGCATGTCTTGTAATGACAGACAGGCAGGATAGGTGAGGTTCGATAATTTAACGACATAGTTATCGTTCTTGACTACCTATTGAGAACTTCCATCATCTAGGTTTTACTTTATGGCAAAGGCTCTCAAGACGATAGCCTGCAAAAGAATTGACAGATATTAACTATTCACAGATGGCTTATCTATCACTATAGCTACCATAACCAATGTCACAGTTCTCCTACATCATCTAGAAAATACTGCCAACGAATCTTTTACATGTATTATCTATATCTATAAAAGTGACGAGGGTGGACGTTGTGTAAGTATTTGTAGTGTGCCTCTCACACAAAATTCGCCAATATAAGGAAAAGAATTTTCCACCTCCCTTCACACTACCTGATGAGACATTGTCATTTGAATGTCGAAACAAAATGTACACTTTCTAGTAGATGATAATTTGTACATGTTCCAAACTATAATTAATATTTACAGCTCTATTTTTATATTGAGTACTGGTTTAAATTAATGTTTTGAACGTTGTTAATATATATATATATATATATATATATATATATATATATATATATATATATATATATATATATATATATATACTGCTTACATACAAGACGTTAAAATTTCCCTTCTCTCATCCCATGCGCCGATGGCTTAGGGAGTAGAGCCTCCGACTGACACCAAATCGGTCGTGTTTCGATCCCGGCCAGAAGCATGTGGATATGTCTAGCCACACTGATGAGCTGTGATACAGCGAAACGGGCTTGTATGTGGATGACTAATATATATATATATATATATATTCAGGTGAATAAGGAACGAAGAAAATATTATATATATATATATAGTATTATATTGCATTGATTGTTAGTGGCAAAATTGCTGTTTTCTCAAAAGTTTACTGATAAAAAGGCGTTTTTGGCAAGCAGGTTTTTGTCGTAAAATGTTCGATGTCGAGATAAATCGTTAATTTAGTGAAGTATATCGCTTAGCTGAGTAGAGAGATCCCACAAATAATACGAATACATACACGAACAGAAACTCTAAACCATCGTCTAACATTTTTTAATTGGGCACAAATACTAACGTCTTAATAAATGTCAACCCAATAATGGTTTAGACTGATCGTGATTCGTGGTCACGATGTCTAAGACGCGCCAGATCACATGTTGGCTTCCCTTATATGGATGGAAGTCACAGGTTAGAATCCTGCCAAATGACACACTTTTCGTAACAAAAATAATGTTCAAACAAATCATTTTATATATATATATATATATATATATATATATGGTCAGTACTTAGATAGGTGACCGCTTGGTAATACCAGGTGCTCTAAGCGTTAAGTGACGGATGTGCGTTGTGGTGCAGTGGATATCGGCTCGGAGGAGGAAATCGGTCAGCCGAGTTCCAATTCCAGTCAAACACTTTGCATTCACTTACGCACTGGTACCCTTGGGAAAGGTATTAATACGTCCCTTCCCTCCACTTATGGGTCAAATAACTGAGGTCTGTTGTCCATGCGATCTGTGGCAGACTTCTGCGCCGATTGTTTGTTTATCAGCAGTTCAAAAAAGTGTTGATGATGATACACAAGACTTCACCACTTTAAACAATTCTTTGTGAGGTAGTCTAAGTTAGACGCTCATACGTCGAAATCAATGGGATAGTCCATAATAATAATAATAATAATAATAATAATTATATATATATATATATATATATATATATATTATGGTGTAATTAAGTATATTTTAATCATGTTTAATATTGTATATTTTATTTGAACTGTATACGCACGGATATACAGCAATGTATAAATATTAATCAGTTCTTCATATAGTGTTCAATGCGGGAAAACAAGAAAGATGTATAGATTAATAAATATACATACTATCTGACATTTTCAGCACGACTCGGAGTTTCATGCATTGTGCAATCATCAGGTGCATATTATGAAGTTTTAGGTTTTTCTAATTGAACTCGAAAAATATTCAGTTCATAATAATGCACCTGATGAAGCTTAACGCATGAAACTCCGAGTTTTGCCTAAAACGTATAACCTGTATATTTGTTAATATATATATATATATATATATATATATATATACATATTGTCTATCTATCTATCTATCTATCTATCTTGAGAGAGAGAAAGAAAGAGAGAGAGAGAGAGAGAAATGGAGTGTTAGAGTGAGAGACAGAAAAAGTGGGAGAGTCAAATATGGTGAGATAGAAAGAGATGTACAATCATTAACGAAATGATAGCGACGTCTATATTGATTTTCCATTGGTTTTCTTCTTGTCAAATCGCGCAGTTTAACGCACATGAGAGTAGGTTTGCTTCTTAAGCAACGATTATTCGGCCTTCGGGGGAAAAAGCTTGTGCAAGAAACACTTTCAGTCGTAAAGGTGATGCGTAAAAGAACGCAACAAAATATTTTCTAGTCTTTTTTCTCAAAACTGCTCGTGAAGTGTGAACTACTTGTGCGTAATACAATGCGAACTTACACCGGCTTTTAGCTGCCATTTATGAATACTATTGCTATTGATTCGTTTGGAGAGGGGCGCTATTGAAAATGCGGGGGCGTTAAGGTAACTCTTAAAAGTCAATATTTGGGTGCATGGTGTTACAATTGTTATCGACACGCAAAACAGCAGTGGTAAACGGAGTTCAAATATCGATTAAAGCTTTTTTCGAATTGCAAAAGGTATGAATTCGAATACTGAAATCTGTCCCCTGGACGAATATTTATGCAAATGTTTCGTCACTAATATGTCAAGTTTGTGGAACTAAACTAAAACTATTAAATTGCATTTCATTTAAAAGCCATGTGTCTCCTTTTTCATATTAAACTAGTTATGTCGCAAGTACCTAATTTTCTTTTAATAATCACTTAACCTTAAAGAAGGTAATAGATCCACTAAGACGCAAGGAGTTACTGAGTTTGAGAGAATCTTCTTCTTCCTCTTCTTCTTCTTCTTCTTCTTCTTCTTCTTCTTCGTCTTCTTCTTCTATGTGTTCTGTCTCTTGAGGACGTAGGCGATCATAGCTTTCCACGTCTCCCTATCCCTAGTGGCTTTTAGCACGCTTTCTCCTGTTACACCACGCAAACCCCGTTCTGTCATCTACCTGCTCGGACCCTTCAAATATGTTATCCATTACTTTCCTCTGTCTCTTTTCCCCTCTATCTGGCCTGTTAGTATTAGGTTCTCCTAGCCTTCTTTCCTCATTGCATGTCCTAGGAATTTCAGTTGTCTCTTCTTGATGCTCACTATTAATTTTCTTTTCGTTGTGTAAGAAGTTTAGGCCTATTTCAGGCGAATCATCATCAGATTCCGTCTTTATTGTACAATCTTTTGTACAATAAAGACGGAAGCTGATGATGGTTCGCCTGAAATAGGCCCATACTTCCGATATACCATGAAATAACATGTCTGCCCTAATTTTTCTTATATATATATTGATATACCTATTATAAGGTATCATACATTAAAACATAAAAAAAAACAAAAAAAAAACAACAAAATAATCCAAATTCCTGAGCCTGACAGGAAGAGAATATACAACGGTCTTTATTATAATACAGTCTACGTATCATTTATTCAGTAATAAATTAGAACACTCTTAGCTACTGGTGTGTGTTTACATGGTATAACACACGCTAAAAGTCTGCCTTCTTCCAATAGCTCAGAGGTAGAATCGCCGACTCATGACAATTCGGCCGGGTTTCAATCCTGGCTCAAAAGCGATTGGATGTTTAACCGTACAGATGAGCTGTGATATAGCGAAACAGATCTGTATGCGTATGACTATATAGATATTTTTCACTACTTGAGGACATATTGCAAAAAGTAAAATAATAAGATACTGTTAAAGAGAAAACACTCTGCAAAAGATTCCATGATTGCCAAGCCTATGCCTAAAATAGAAATACGATACAATCATCACCTTAACCAAAAACCATGAAAGGTTTCGTCCATGGCATATTGGCAGCAACCCTCAGGAAAAACAATGAAACTACACTACACAGGAGATACATACAGGCATTAAATATTTTATTCAACAACAAAAATATCATTAAAACTTTATCTGATAAAGGAAGATGTATAGTTATAGTGGACACAGACATCTACACTGAAAAATAAGTATTCCATTTATATAATGACAACACCTATTTAAACCACTGAACAAACAATAAACACTGAAATGCAAAATTTCAACAAAGTAGTAAAAAAAAAACTTAAAAAATGAAAAGACGTTTTGGTCCAAATTACTAGAATATCACCCCACTATACCCACACTATATGGCTTACTCAAAACTCATAAACCAAATATTTCCATTAGACCTATTGTTGTGGGGTTATTTTCGCAGTGGAGGCTAGTATTTGTCCTAAAGTCGGTCCTAATAGGTTAGACGTACAAAACGTTAGGAACTTGATATAATATGTATTACTCAGTATAACCTTGCCAGGTCGCTGACTACTTTCATATTCGACTAACTGTCGACTACTATCGTCCAACATTGACTGACCCTCGTTCTTCTTACTACTCCTACTTAAATTAAGGTGGAGAGTCTATTCACTATAGAATAGGTGTGTTTCACCAGAACACCTATTATATCTGATATTAACAGTGCTCCCTATAAATTCGCTAGAGCTATCATTAAAACGCTTACACCATTCCTAAGCATCATTATCATCACACATATTAGACGCTCAGGTGACTTACTCCATAAAATTAGAAATATTCATATGACTAACTTCTTTATTGCAAGTTTGAATATAAAATCACTGTATACTAACATAACCGTTAATGAATGTCTAAACAATCTTAGAAACATTCTATAAATTCCAAATTAAAGCTTTTACCAATCCAAAAAATCATAAAAATATGCACATTAATCATTTTTATTTCTCTTTTAACAACGCGTGGAATAAACCAAAATTTGGCTTACCCATGGGTTGACTTATTAGTGGTGTTCTCGCTTGACTATTTATAGAGATCTTAGAATGCAGTATTTCAGATATATTAGTTTGTCCCAAAAGTTCGTAAAGATCCGAAAGCTTGCAGATCGATGGCAGAAAGTCTTGGAAAATGATGGTCTTTATTTTGAGCAATAATTTTTGTTGTTTTTGCGAGTAAAATTTCAATTTTTTGCAAGTCTTTTCTGGTAACTTTAGATTACTTGGCATGTAAAATTTCAATTTTTTGCAAGTGTTTACGAACTTTTGGGACAACCTAATATTATACTTAACAATTCTATTTACTTAAGATTTATAGATGACTTCCTATTATTTTACCGCCATGACACCATTTAAACTCAGTAACAAAACTAAATAAAGTAGAACCTAATATCGAATTTACATAAGAAGTTGAAACTAACAATTTTTTTATCTTCCCTTTATATTTTAATAATACGTAATAACTATAAATTAGAATTTAAGGTTTACCATAAACCTACAAAAAAAAAAAAACGATCTCATTAATTTCTATTACCACCACAACCAAAGAATTTGATTTAATTATACCTTAGAGCCCTCAGAATATGCAACCCTAATAATTTATCTGAAGAAGAGAGATATATTGAACAAACACTTAAACTTCTCCACTACCCACACTAATTCATCCTCAATGCCAAAAAACATACTTATAAAATACACAAAACTAAAAAATAACAAACAAATACCCACAAAATGACACAGATTTTATAATACTCTCTTTCAACACCTTTTCATTTGAACTCTCAAACAAATTCACTATCCCAAACACTAGTATCGTTACCGCCACCTAAAAGACTACAAGTGATTAAAAAGCACACCAAACATCAATTTAAATGCCGGGATTTACAAAATACAGTGTCTACAGTGCAGTAACGTATATATAGGGGAAACATACATATATATATATAGGGGAAACATCACATTCTTTCTGAGAAGACATTTCTATATCAAAATACAGTTAAAAATAGTTTTCGATGTCAGTTTAATCATTTTTTCTTATTCTTACCTTTCTCAAAGGCGTAGTGCGACATGAGTAGAGATTATCTTAGATTCGCTGAAAACATTTTCAATATTGTCAACCTATTAATCATCGGCACTGTCGGAATCTAAGCTTTACTGACGTAATAGTCAGTATTGTTATTTAATTGCTACACCTTATATATATATATATATATATATATATATATGATCATCCGCAGACATATCTGTTTCGTTGTATCACAGCTCATCAGTACGATTAGACATCCGATTGCTTTTACCCAGGATTGAAACCCGACCAAATTGGCGTCAGTCAACGATTCTACCTTCTAGCTATGGGCGTTCGGTAGAAGGAGGCAGACCTTTAGCGTATGATGTATCATGCACCAGTAGTTAGCATATCAACACCTCTGTGGGTTATTTAATGCCAAAATGGTGGATTTTTAAGGTATTTTTATGTCCGTTTACAGTGAGAAGGTCTACAGCTATATCGTGTTGAATACACCGGTTCTCGTCAGATCACCCAAGTTAAGCAATATCGAACCTCGTCTGTGGTTTGATGGGTGACCGTTTGGGAATGCCAGGTGCTGTAAACGTGAGGGCCAAGAATGGTCCACCGGTCCTCCACGTTTGGGGGTTGGGCGCAGGGCTAACAACCCTACCGCATAAAAAACAGTTGTTACGGAAACATGATGATGATGATAGAAGGTTGATTTAGTTAGATTTTAATGAAAATGTTTTGTTCTTCCTTTTTTATTTAGAAAACTGAAAATGTCTTCTAGCTTTGTATTAAAAATGTTTTGCTGAGAATATTTTTTCCTTCGAAAATGTGTTATGGTAAGAATTTTTTATTCAAAAAGTAATTTTTGCAATATTTTTCCTTCAAAAATGTATATTTTTTATAAAAGTCTATTTTTATGTATATACTTCTATAAGAAAATATTTTTATACTTTCATAGTGTTTTTGCCCCAGTTTGGGGGTTAACTATTTAACCATAGCTGGTACCCTAATAGGTGCTACCACTCCGGGTCAGGGTGGACCTGAGAACAACAGCAATTAAGAGGTGGTTCCATGCTTCTCACAACCTCTTATTTATAGGCCTTGCTGCCTGATGCAGTTTACCGTCATGCGCAGGGCCACAAAAGAATCTTAAACAAAAATTACAACGAAGATTAAGAGACTTACCAAAGGGAGAAGAAAAAAGTTTTACACAAGATAGCTTTGACAAGCCATGGTTGCCTGTGTCCCGTAGAAAAGGATGACGTGGAGTCGGCATACGTCACGAAAAAATATGGCTCGTTGCGCACATCCCTGTTAGCAATCGTAACCCCATTACCCGGTCTCCGTAAACGCACAACAAATGTCGGTAAATATCAATATGCATGATTCTTTTCTTCATGGATAAAGTCAACGACATCTTTGCTTTACGTTCTTTTTCATGTTAGAGTGGAGTTCACCCACCTGCTATTTGTAAGAAGGTTAAAATATTTTGATGATATTTAAAATCAAGTTTTCTTGTCATATCAACAACAACAAAAAAATCAAGCTTTCTTGTCATATCAACGATATCTATTCATTCCTATTGTGGGTCATCATGATAAAACATCAGATATAGATTTTATTTAATTTAAGGACGCTCACAAATACACATCAAAGTCAAGGAAAGTTTTTAACTTGCAAAAACAAATCCTTATTTTTGCTTTCATAAAGTTCGTCAGAGGACAAAACGCGTTGGCTAAGATTAATTTTCCTTTTCTCTTTATTCATATCGTCTTTTTACAGATATATTTTGAGTTATATTGAAATTTTTACACATATATGCACAAAAGTGGACACTGAAGTCAAGCACTAGATTTTATGATTGAACGATATAGACAGGCCATTCTATCTATCTATCTATCTATCTATTTATCTATCTATCTATCTATCTATCTATGCAGTCATTCGCAGACAGATCTGTTTCGCTGTATCATAGTTCATCAGCACGGTTAAACTCCGATTGCTTTTTACCCAGGATTGAAACCCGACCAAAGTGGCGTCAGTCAGCGATTCTACCTCTGGGTTATAGGCGCTCAGTAGAAGAAGGCAGACTTTTTAGCATGTATATTATCATTATACACACCCAATAGCCAGAGCGCTCTAATTCATTATTGAATGAGCGATGCGTACATGTCAGGGTAGCTACTGTATACACTACCAACCATAATTATTAGGCCATCTCCCCTTTTTTTAAATGATGAATTTCAAACTATTTTTAGTATTTATTGCCAAGTGAATAATTCTAACTGAAAATTGAATGGTTATTTTGTTATTATTACTTTGCAACATTTTACAAGGCAGCCAGGAAGCCTTTGCTTCTGTCAGCCAATAAGAAGTTCGCACCCTGATGGAAGGTACATTTTTTAAGACTATCAAATGCACAGACAGGTAGTCACAGAATTACAATTCCCTCAAAACAGTTATGCCAACTGAAACAGGTGCAATTCACAAAATATAACCTTTACATTAAAATGCATATATTAAATGTCATATTGATTAATTTGATTAAATATATATATATATATATATATATACTACCGGTCAAAACTATTAGGCTACCCCAGTTTTTAAAAGGAATGGTGTATTTCATACTAACAGTCTCATGCTAAACGTAATCGTCAGACCATATATATATATATATATATATATATATATATATATATGTTTGTGTGTGTGTGTGTGCATGAGAGTGTGTGCGCGTGTGTGTAAATTTTGTCGAACATCATTTAAAAAAATAAAAATTTATTTATTGTAAATCCATTTATCGATTTTGTTCATCTAGACGATGTCAGATTTGATTATGTGTGCCAATGTTATCACAGTAAAACTGATGTCAGTCATTTTCAGCACGCACACACACACACACACACACACACACACACACACACACACACACACACACACACAATGTCTTTCTGAAAGTAACGGGACTGATTTCAAAAACAATTCTTTTCACATTTAAATCAACAAACTACATGATTTCCCATTCCATTCCATTCGAGTCTAAGGCATTTTTCGTTCCTTCTAAGCCGCGCTTCTATTCACTGCTGGAATGATTCTTCTTGGATTTAACTCAAGTCTGTCGTTCCGGATCAATTGATGGTCTCCATTCCTTTATGATACCTTGAGAATAGGGTTAAAAAAGAAGTCACATGGAGAAAGATTAGGTAGATAAGAAGGTTGTTCCAGTACGTCGATGTACCTCTCGGCCAGGACCTGCCGGGTGCCCAGGTCGTTGTGAGCAGGCGCATTGTGGTGGGTAACAGACATGATTTGTCCTGCCACAACACATGTCTCTTCTCACGCTCCCGAGCAAAGCAAACATCTCAGGGTATCTTTGCAAAATATTGATTGATCTTCGGCAAGAAATGACTGCGATTGATGCCACTTACATCGAAGAGGGGATAAGTCTCGTTACTTTTCCAACATCATCGTATATATACACTACCCGCCATAATTATTAGGCCACCCCAGAGTTTTAAAGAAATTATGTATTTCATACTATTTTTTAGTATTTATTGACAAGTGAATAATTATATATGAAAATAGAATGGTTCTTTTGTTAATATTGCACAATATGATGTGCATCAAATGAATTTATAAATATTTAATAATTACCTATATTGCAGCTTCATCAATGAAAGAATGTAGAAAAATTTAGGGTGATTTGGTTGAGTTTATCTTTGCTTCCTTGCCTTGTAAAATTTTGCAAAGTAATAACAAAAGAACCATTCTATTTTCAAATAGTATCGAATACATAATTTCTTTTAAAAAACTGGAGTTGCCTAATAATTATGGCCGGTAGTATATATATATATATATATATATATATATATATATATATATATTTAAATTTAAACAAACTTATAACTATACTCGTGTCGAAAAACCCTCCCTGGATCTACTTGGAAGGGAAAATGGTTATAAAAAAGAAAAAGGTAAGCCCATGAACATTAGTCAAAAGGATTCGGACCGAGTTAGCACGTAACCCAAAGAAAAAAAACCTAGACGAGCAATCAACTAACAAAAATGTATTTATATATATATATATATATATATATATATATATATATATATATATAGTTATTTAGACCTTATTCATAATGGATACTCATATTTGAGTAGATGCTCTGTTTTTATAATTAACCTGTATATTTACTTACATCTACCAGCCTGAATAATCGGGAAATTTTGAACCTGTTTGGAATATATGCGTCATCCGGTAGGAATCGAACATGCGCTAGTGGAAAGCGTCATTAGGACTTATGATCAAATAAAGCCTGAAATAGTGCTTTTGAATAGATATATATAGATATACTGTTTAATTAAAAAAAACAAAGAGCATCTACACAATAACGAGTATCCATTAAAAATAACGCCTAAATAAACAAATTAAAAATATGTCAGAATTGATTCATTTCGTAACGGATTTTGTAACATTTTGTAATACATATATATATATATATATATATATATATATATATATATATATATATATATTATTATTATTATTATTATTTCAGAACATTTGCAGATTTTTTTTTTATATATCGACTACAAATAGTACATTTGTTTCGACATTGAAACTACAATGTCTCATCAGGCGGGGTGGGCAGGAATTATAAAAAATTATAAAATTATAAAAATATTCTGTACATGTTCTAAAATATAACTTATAATAAATATTCACAGCTCTATATATTATATATCGAGCACTGTTTTAAATTAATGTTTGGACGTTTTAAAAATTTTCTTTCTTCTGTATTCACTCTGATATATATATATATATATATATATATATATATATATATATATATATCAGAGTGAATATATATATATATATATATATATATATATATGTATTCAATTTGTAAAAGAGTAAATGGAAAATATTTCAAAGTTCTACAATATAATTGTATTGAACACTTTTTAATACAAATGTGCACTGGTCTATCATGACCAGAAACTAAGTAATAAGGCAATTAATATATATATATATATATATATATATATATATATATATATATATATTCAGAAATTATAACATGAATATGTTATAATATCACTACAAAAGTAGCTATTTTGCTATTTTGTGTCTTATCAAGTGATGAGGTTTATTTTGAGCACTTTTTTTAAGAATAGGGTTTCTTTGGATTAGGAATATTATTCCATCCATACGTACTCTATACTCGGATATATATATATATATATATATATATATATATATATATATATATATATATATATATATATATATAATATCAAATATTGAGAGGTAAACTCAACGCATATTTAGACTGTTATAAATAGAGATTTATTTCAACAGTGCAAGTTTATTTACATTTGCTCTTTCAGACCGTGTAAAAATAAATAAAACTCTTGGTACATACAAAAACTCAATTTTTTATTTGTTTTATTTATATCGTATGACCATTTCAACGGGTACATTTAACCACCCATCTCGTCAGCGAGAGCCAAACCTTATGGAAAAATAAAGAATATTACCTATAATATTTTCTCGTTATTTTTTCGTAATGTTTTAGTCTCGCTGACATGATGGCTGGTTAAACTGACACATCGAAATGGCCATCCTATATGTAAAGAAAAAATATCAATAACAATATATTTTTGTAGACAAAAATTACGACCAATAACATTTTTAAAGAAATAAAAATTTAAAAAAAATAAAATTTTGAAGATAAATATTACCAAGAACACATTGTTAAAAAATATTACCTGCAATATATTTTTTGAAGATTCAAAAAAAATATATATACCAGTATTGAACAGGTGAAGAGGCTCATCCCTTGTTTCCTGTTTAGGATGCGGTTTCCGGTTTTCCCTTTTCAAGTCTTTTCACTCTTTTATTTTTTTTTCCAATTGGAGTAGATAGACTAAACTATCGCCCGGTTCACACTCCACCCACATCTATTGAACAGGTGAAGAGGCTCATCCCTTGTTTCCTGTTTAGGATGCGGTTTCCGGCTTTCTCTTTTCCATTCTTTTTACCCTTACGTAGCCCCCTGCGCATCAGTGGCGTTATCGCCTTGCTTGGGGTGATATGATTAAAAAAAAAAATACAAAAAAAAAAGTAATACATCTGACTCGATAAAACCCTCTTTACAAAAATTCGTCGATGAAACCTGAACTATAAACTGATTTCTTACAAAGAATACATATTCTTTTCATACGAATCTTTTGTAAAAAAATCTTGTTGACATTAAATAACCCATTGAGGTTGATATGCTGGAAAACAAAACAAACCAAATATTTTATTTGATCATAACCGAATTTCCCAATTTCTGAATATTTTGCTTAACGTTTTCAAGGCATCGATCAAAAAAAATCAATCAGCCTCGATCAAAAATCGACCGAGGCTGACAAAGCAAACCTAGTTGCCGAGCTTGAAAAGGACCTCCAATCCGTGGCGGATTGGGTTAGAAATGGCTCGTGAATTTTAATGCTTCCAAAACGAAGCTGCTATCTATTAACCCTCACAGAATATCGCTCCTACCCCTCATTTGACACGGATCAGGCAAGTCTCCACGAAAATAAAACACTGCGTTTCCTCGGGTTCACTCTCACAACAGACTTTAAGTAGAATGACTATATAGAATTCATAGCTAAATCCGCTGCTAAGAAAATCGGTTCTCTGTGTAGGGCCAGGAAGTTTTTCCCGTCTGAAACAATCCTGCACATAAATAAATCTACCATCCGCCTATGCATCGAATACTGCTGCCATATCTGGTCTGGTGCTCCTGCTATCCACCTAGGTGTCCTTGACAAAATCCAACGAAGAATATGTAATGTGATAGATCCCGACTTGGCAGCTGAGATACAGTTACTTTCTCACCGGCGCAATGTGGCTTCTCTGTGCCTATTCTACAAATACTTTCACGGCTTCTGCTCCGATGAACTTAGCTCACTGGTACCCCCTATATATGAATTTGCTCAAGCCACAAGATTATCAACTAGATCTCACCCTTTTACTGTGAAACCAATAAATTGTAAATGCAAATTGTTTTCCATCAGCTTCTTTTCCCGCGCTTCCCTCCTGTGGAATTCCCTTCCGTTTACTTGCTTCCCGATCAGATACACTCTCCAAGAATTTAAATGTAAAGTCAATAGTCATCTCCTATCTCACTAAACTGCATCCTCTCTCTCATGCTCCTTTCTCAGTTCACTCCACTCTCATCAGTATTCACATCCTTCTCTTAACCACTTCCTGACACCTCCTATAACCTGTCACTCTTTCTCATAACGTTCCTCCTATATAAACCCCTGCAAAACAGTGGCAGTAAAACGCCTTGCTTGGGGCGATATAATTATAAAAAAAATCTTTCGCTTTTCCAATGCATGGTCGGATTTCACTGTCCTGTATTTCGTCCTGTGTTAAAACACTTTCCATTTGATAGCAGAATTAAATTTGAATTTAAACTTATGAGAAACAAAACATGAGTCGCAGAAATAAAAACGTATGGCAAAAGATCAGAATGAACAACAGCATCATTTAAAGAAATCAAGAACAGACTCCAGTCTTTTTGGAATAACGAAAATAATATAGAAAATATGAATAGTAAATCGAAAACGATAATTAAAGAAGCAGCAGTGATAACAGGCAGAACAATCGTAAATAACAATGATGAGAGGAAATACTCAATGTTAACGTTCGAATAAAGATGAGAAAACAAGCATAAAAAGACGATAAAATGGAGAATCTAAAAGTAAACTAATCAATAAAAGAATGAGAGAAGAAAAGAAAAGAAAGATGAATTTGCAAAGCGTATAAGCAACTATCAGGAAATGGAAGAAGTTGAAACATGTTCCGTCTGCAGCTGACATAGATAAACTGCAATTGCTTGAAGTGAAAAATAAAAAAGGAGAAGTTACCAAATATAGAGACAGCGTTTAAAAATACGATGCAAAATTGTTTGCTTCTAAACTAGAAATACAATCATCAGCACCAGCATATTATATGGATATTTGTATTTAATCAAGAATATAATAAGTTTTACCGTTAAAATATGAAAGATGGAAAACGTTTGTACTTCAAAATGGGAAACATGGAACATTTTTAACCTTCAAAATGGGAAACATGGAACATTTTTAACCTTCAAATTGTGAAACATGGAATATTTTTAATCTTCAAAATGGGAAACATGGAACATTTTTAATCTTCAAAATGGGAAACATGGAACATTTTTAACCTTCAAAATGGGAAACATGGAACATTTTTAACCTTCAAATTGTGAAACATGGAACATTTTTAATCTTCAAATTGTGAAACATGGAACATTTTTAATCTTCAAAATGTGAAACATGGAACATTTTTAACCTTCAAAATGGGAAACATCGAAAAGTTTTTAATGATCAAAATAGAAAAAAAGGTAAAAGTTTTTGACTTTCAAATTGTGGAACATGGAACGTTTTTAACCTTCAAAATAAAAAAAAACATCGAAAAATTTTGACCTTCACAATAGGAAACGGAACATTTGTAACCTCCAAATTGAGAAACATGCAAAAGTTAATAACCTTTACAATAGGAAACGGAACAGTTTTTAATCTTCAAAATGGGAAACATGAGAAAGTTTTAATCTTCAAAATGGGAGATGGAGAAATCTTTTGCTTTTCAAAATGTGAAACACAGAAAAAAATTTGCAATCCCAAATGTAAAAAATGGCAATGATTTTAACCTTCAAAATGTAAAATAGAACATGACTGCGCTCGAAAATGTGAAACAATGAGAGGTTTTTAACTTTTATAATATAAAATAAAGAAATTTTTCTACCTTCAAAAAATGAAACAATGAAGAAATCTGTGCTTCTAAATTTGAAACATAAAAACGATTCAAGGGAAGATTGTATAGTAACAGATATGTTGAAAGATGAGTAAGAATTCCACCTTTATTCGCACAAACAATACAGAAAATTGAATGCATATTAAACATATATTTTAGAATTACATTCAATTAAAAATATTTTAAAATTAAATTTTTCCTAAAATTATCCTCATTAAATATATTTTAAAATAAAACATTTAAAATTTATTTTAGAATTAAACACGTTTAATCTATATTCAAATTAAAGGTATCAAACTGAAACATGTTAAACCTATTTAACCAAACCAATTTAACTTAATTTAAAATTAAATAATAGACACCTCAAGCTTAGTACACTCGTTCGAACAAACACAAGAGTGGTACTTGGCACAGTGCCGTGGACCTTACTGATTCCGGACCATTTGCCTATGAGTTTATTACCCTCGACACTTTAGACGACGATATTCGGGCTATTTTACTCGTCTAGATGATGACAATAGTCTAATATAAATAGGTTCAATTAAGTAGTAGAGATTATTTATTAAATAATGGTAGAGATGTTATGGAATATGCATGTTAGACAAAAAATTTTCAATGAATATAATTCCAGATCTTACTCTATTTGTCAAAGCGTTAACAATCCAAAATGAGTGACTCCTCAAGTTCTGTAAACTCGTTCGAACAAGCACAAGACTGGTACTCGGTAAAGCGCCGTTGGCCTCTCTGATTACGGACCATTTGCTTTTGCGCATATTATTTACAGCACTTTAGACGACGGTATTAGTACTAATGGTGGAGATGTTATATGCATGTTTGATAAAGAGTTTTTAATGAATATAATTTCAGATCTGACCCTATTTGTCAAAGCGTTAACAACCCGAAATGAGTGTTAGTAGTTTGAACAACCGGGAATACCAGCGAAATATTGTAATATAGCAATCTAGCCCCCACCCGAAGAAGGTTGATGCAATCGATGATATTTCCCGTCGATGAAGGGGTCAGCGAACGACAAGACAGGTGTTTGAGAAATACATCCTGTCGGCGTCTGGAGCGGATGTCGCAGGGTTATGAGTCGGGCTCGTTTGACCTTATTTCCGACAGCGGCGGAAATGACTACGGAAGTAAACAAAACAGGTGTCTCTTGGAATTACGTGGGCGTTGCGTAGGCGAGACAAAACCGGAAGGAAAAGTCCCGGTTCTAGAAGACTATAAAAAGAAATCGACACACAGATTCGCCAGCAGAGAGTGGCCAGTGGAAGCAGAGATACACCACAGGCAAGACTTACACTCCCGTCGACTCATTCTATGCGCGCTCTCACTCTTCCATTCTCTGTTCCACACAGGCTCGTCGTCAGGAATAGAAATATAATCTTATATTTTTATATATGCGTGTTCTCGTTGTTTGTCGTCGTACAGTGATATATAACAATATGTGCAAAAACGAGGTGTACTATTGAAGCAGTAAAAGTTAAGATCCCTGATGTTCTTCCGTTCTTTCTTTTCCCAGATTCTTTTGCGTAACCATGGTTTCAACATGGTGACAAAAGTATTGGTAAGCTAACCGATTCGTTGAATTCGGTGCCTCTTAATTCCTCAAACAACCGGTACTTATTACATACCCAGCCACCGTAAATGAATCGCGTAAAAAGAACTCTAACGAAAATTGTCTGTCATTAATTAACTTTGTAATTATTTGTTTGAACATTATTTTTAATCGATACTCGTATTTGAGTAGATATTCTGTTTTTAATCAAGCGGTATATTTATTTCTACCGGCCTGATTATTTACAATAAATTTTTATACGAAAATGTGCATCATTCGGCAGGATGCGAACCTTCGATGCCTATCAACATAGGGGAAGCCACCAATTGATCTGGCGCGACTTATACCACTCGACCACGAATGATATCACAACCTAAACGAACTCAAATCTACGCAAAAAACCATATCTGCTCTGAAATGTATCGTAATGTCAACAAATAGAAACATGCAATGGTACAGAAAATACCGAAGATTAACAAAATGGCTTAACAACCGACATATTGAAATTATTTGTTTTAATATTATTTTTAATCGATACTCGTATTTGACGAGATATTCTGTTTTTAATCAAGCGGTATATTTATTTCTACCGGCCTGATTATTTACAATAAATTTTTATACGAAAATGTGCATCATTCGGCAGGATGCGAACCTTCGATGCCTATCAACATAGGGGAAGCCACCAATTGATCTGGCGCGACTTATACCACTCGACCACGAATGATATCACAACCTAAACGAACTCAAATCTACGCAAAAAACCATATCTGCTCTGAAATGTATCGTAATGTCAACAAATAGAAACATGCAATGGTACAGAAAATACCGAAGATTAACAAAATGGTTTAACAACCGACATATTGAAATTATTTGTTTTAATATTATTTTTAATCGATACTCGTATTTGACTAGATATTCTGTTTTTAATCAAGCGGTATATTTATTTCTACCGGCCTGATTATTTACAATAAATTTTTATACGAAAATGTGCATCATTCGGCAGGATGCGAACCTTCGATGCCTATCAACATAGGGGAAGCCACCAATTGATCTGGCGCGACTTATACCACTCGACCACGAATGATATCACAACCTAAACGAACTCAAATCTACGCAAAAAACCATATCTGCTCTGAAATGTATCGTAATGTCAACAAATAGAAACATGCAATGGTACAGAAAATACCGAAGATTAACAAAATGGCTTAACAACCGACATATTGAAATTATTTGTTTTAATATTATTTTTAATCGATACTCGTATTTGACTAGATATTCTGTTTTTAATCAAGCGGTATATTTATTTCTACCGGCCTGATTATTTACAATAAATTTTTATACGAAAATGTGCATCATTCGGCAGGATGCGAACCTTCGATGCCTATCAACATAGGGGAAGCCACCAATTGATCTGGCGCGACTTATACCACTCGACCACGAATGATATCACAACCTAAACGAACTCAAATCTACGCAAAAAACCATATCTGCTCTGAAATGTATCGTAATGTCAACAAATAGAAACATGCAATGGTACAGAAAATACCGAAGATTAACAAAATGGCTTAACAACCGACATATTGAAATTATTTGTTTTAATATTATTTTTAATCGATACTCGTATTTGACTAGATATTCTGTTTTTAATCAAGCGGTATATTTATTTCTACCGGCCTGATTATTTACAATAAATTTTTATACGAAAATGTGCATCATTCGGCAGGATGCGAACCTTCGATGCCTATCAACATAGGGGAAGCCACCAATTGATCTGGCGCGACTTATACCACTCGACCACGAATGATATCACAACCTAAACGAACTCAAATCTACGCAAAAAACCATATCTGCTCTGAAATGTATCGTAATGTCAACAAATAGAAACATGCAATGGTACAGAAAATACCGAAGATTAACAAAATGGCTTAACAACCGACATATTGAAATTATTTGTTTTAATATTATTTTTAATCGATACTCGTATTTGACTAGATATTCTGTTTTTAATCAAGCGGTATATTTATTTCTACCGGCCTGATTATTTACAATAAATTTTTATACGAAAATGTGCATCATTCGGCAGGATGCGAACCTTCGATGCCTATCAACATAGGGGAAGCCACCAATTGATCTGGCGCGACTTATACCACTCGACCACGAATGATATCACAACCTAAACGAACTCAAATCTACGCAAAAAACCATATCTGCTCTGAAATGTATCGTAATGTCAACAAATAGAAACATGCAATGGTACAGAAAATACCGAAGATTAACAAAATGGCTTAACAACCGACATATTGAAATTATTTGTTTTAATATTATTTTTAATCGATACTCGTATTTGACTAGATATTCTGTTTTTAATCAAGCGGTATATTTATTTCTACCGGCCTGATTATTTACAATAAATTTTTATACGAAAATGTGCATCATTCGGCAGGATGCGAACCTTCGATGCCTATCAACATAGGGGAAGCCACCAATTGATCTGGCGCGACTTATACCACTCGACCACGAATGATATCACAACCTAAACGAACTCAAATCTACGCAAAAAACCATATCTGCTCTGAAATGTATCGTAATGTCAACAAATAGAAACATGCAATGGTACAGAAAATACCGAAGATTAACGAAATGGTTTAACAACCGACATATTGAAATTATTTGTTTTAATATTATTTTTAATCGATACTCGTATTTGACTAGATATTCTGTTTTTAATCAAGCGGTATATTTATTTCTACCGGCCTGATTATTTACAATAAATTTTTATACGAAAATGTGCATCATTCGGCAGGATGCGAACCTTCGATGCCTATCAACATAGGGGAAGCCACCAATTGATCTGGCGCGACTTATACCACTCGACCACGAATGATATCACAACCTAAACGAACTCAAATCTACGCAAAAAACCATATCTGCTCTGAAATGTATCGTAATGTCAACAAATAGAAACATGCAATGGTACAGAAAATACCGAAGATTAACAAAATGGCTTAACAACCGACATATTGAAATTATTTGTTTGAACATTATTTTTAATCGATACTCGTATTTGACTAGATATTCTGTTTTTAATCAAGCGGTATATTTATTTCTACCGGCCTGATTATTTACAATAAATTTTTATACGAAAATGTGCATCATTCGGCAGGATGCGAACCTTCGATGCCTATCAACATAGGGGAAGCCACCAATTGATCTGGCGCGACTTATACCACTCGACCACGAATGATATCACAACCTAAACGAACTCAAATCTACGCAAAAAACCATATCTGCTCTGAAATGTATCGTAATGTCAACAAATAGAAACATGCAATGGTACAGAAAATACCGAAGATTAACAAAATGGCTTAACAACCGACATATTGAAATTATTTGTTTTAATATTATTTTTAATCGATACTCGTATTTGACGAGATATTCTGTTTTTAATCAAGCGGTATATTTATTTCTACCGGCCTGATTATTTACAATAAATTTTTATACGAAAATGTGCATCATTCGGCAGGATGCGAACCTTCGATGCCTATCAACATAGGGGAAGCCACCAATTGATCTGGCGCGACTTATACCACTCGACCACGAATGATATCACAACCTAAACGAACTCAAATCTACGCAAAAAACCATATCTGCTCTGAAATGTATCGTAATGTCAACAAATAGAAACATGCAATGGTACAGAAAATACCGAAGATTAACGAAATGGTTTAACAACCGACATATTGAAATTATTTGTTTTAATATTATTTTTAATCGATACTCGTATCTGACTAGATATTCTGTTTTTAATCAAATGACGCACATTTTTGTACAAAATTGATCGTAAATAATCAGGCCGGTAAAAATAAATATATAAATATACTGTTTGACAGTTGTCGTTGGTTATTTCCTGTGACTTGACCCAAAGAGTTGTGAGTTCAATACCAGGCTACAGCAGTGGTTAACTAGTAAATTAGGCAAAGAATGAAGTTCATATACCTCAGTGATTGTCATAAAGGGTTCGGTTCGAAATTTCTAGCAGCTGGAGAAGGCCGGAACGTACAACGGCCGAAACGTCTTACAAATGGCCACAAAGATGAGGACAAAAGTCCAAATAATGTACGATACTGAAAAATAGTACCTCATCTCAGAAATATAGACAATTACGAAATGAACACGTTCAGTCAAGAACAATTTATTTGCAGTTATATACTTTCAAGGTCTGCTGGAAATTGTTGAATTGACATTATTTCCTTATGTAAGGAGATTTTGCCGTCGTAGTTTGCTGTTTTTCTCTGAGGTAGACTGGATTCTAACCAAGGCTTTATGAATCAGTATGTACAGATATTTAACCCATAACTGGGAAGAAGAAGTAGATTCACACCTTTCTCAATGATAATAAGTGAACATAAGTGAATGTAACGAAACCGGCTAGAATTCGAACTCGTCTTTTTGGTTTTACATTCCGAGCAGTTATTCTTTACAGCACAAATATATATATATATATATATATATATATATATAATTTTTAAAAATCTCGCTATGAGCTAAGGTCTGTGCAGGTTCTACCATACCATACGCTTGTTTTTAATCAACCAATGCTAAACGAGTTGGTTTCTTGTAGGCTATCGTTTCTTTATCGATCAGTTGATCAAATATTTGTAGGTTGTCTTTTGTTGAGTTGCCACTCTGAGAATTTACCAATTTGTGTGGTTGCACGTTTTCACATACTTCTCTTTGTTTTTAAGTAATTTTAGGAATAGTTTAATTCTGTTTTATAGTAATATAATAGAGTTCCAATTAGGAAGAATTTTAGAAATTTATTTTCTTTAAAATAAATTGAATTTTAAACTATGTTTAATACGTTTATTTTTAAATAGGCTTAATTAGTGTGTTTTAATTGGTTTAATTTTTGGGTTTAATTGGTTTAATAAGGTTTATTGGTGTAATTAGTTGATTTTAATTAGCTTAATTAATTTAAATTCTTTTAATTAATTAGTCTAATTATATTAATCGATTAATTGGCTTAGTAAGGTTTAATTGATTTAATTTAGACTGGATTCTAACCAAGGCTTTATGAACCAGTATGTACAGATATTTAACCCATAACTGGGGGAGAAGAGGTGGATTCACACCTTTCCCAATGATATTTGGAGATAAGTGAATGTAACGAAATCGGCTAGAATTCGAACTCGTCTCTTTGGTTTTACATTCCGAGCAGTTATTCTTTACAGCAGAAATATATATATATATATATATATATATATAGTCATCTGCAGACAGATCTGTTTCGCTGTATGACAGCTCATCAGTACGGCTAGACTAACCCAGGATTGAAACCAGACCGAATTGGTTTCAGTCGGCGATTCTACCTCGAATTTTCTTTAATCTTTAAATAGATTGAATTTTAAACTATGTTTAATACGTTGAATTTTAAGATCGGTTTAATTAGTGTGTTTTAATTGCTTTAATTTTGGGGTTTAATTGGTTTAATAAGATAAATTGGTTTTAATTAGTTTAATTAAGTTTAATTAATTTTAATCTATTTAATTAATTGGTCAAATTAGGTGATTTAATTTGTTTAATTTTTAGGTTTGATTATTTTAATCGATTAATTGGTTTAGTAAAGTTTAATTGATTTGATATTTAAAACTCAAAACCACGCAATAACCCACAGAATGGTTAATACCGGTGGTACCTTTAAAATAAACTATCTATACCTATCTATTTCATCATTATTTACATGAAAAATATTCAGGCTATCTACATTCGTGTGTTCTACCAGTTCAAACTTTTATAGTTAAGACGGACAATGTGACGAAATACAGGGTCTAATCAACCTCATTTCTTCCGTGTTCCAAATAAGTGACACACAGACGACCTCTCTCCACGAAATTACATTTTGTTTAAGAGACTCCTGAAAAAAAAAACAAAAAACACTTCCATGATCACACTAGAATCTTATGCTATTCACGTTTCGTGTCAACCGGTAACTACTATCAACAACATCATTCAGTAACCCGCTACCTTGAGTGGCTCTTAAGTCTTGTATTGGGTAAATTATACTAAAAGAAAAAGAAAACAAATTTTAAAGATAATGGAGTAAAAATCGATCTGGAAAAATAATGAGAGACATCGTAGAAATGATGAAACAATAAAAATGGAAGCAGACAAAAGAACAGAATAAATATAAAATCTTGAAGCAAAAGGAAATGATATCAGATGAAGTAAAAGTTTGTTTGATCGTATGTAACAAACGTAGTGTGAAGAACCAGACAGATAAACGTTAAAGAGATTCTTTGGTAATAAATAACATGGAATAGCACAGTCACAGCTGTCATGGAAGGATATTCGAAAAACCTTTGTACTCTAGTGGATAAGTGCGAGCTGCTTATCTCTATATACTTCTACATGCAACTATATATCGAAGCGAGTAGAGATATGCAGATTTGCATGACAATATTTGTATGTGTAGGAAAATAAATTAAAATACTCTAAAATTAGCTTCCAAAGAACGTGTAGCTTTTTTTTTAATCATTTCACCCCAAGCAAGGCATTCAACTGCCACTATTGCGCAGGGGGTTATATAGGGGAAAGTGCTGAGAAAGAGTGGTTAGTTGTAGAAAATGTCGGAAGTTAGGATGGTAGACGGATGAGGATACCGTGGATGAGGGTTGAATAGATGGGAAGAGTGAAAGAATGGATGCAAGTTAGTGTGATAAGAGGTGTCTGTTGACCATACATTTATATTCCTGGCGATTGTAGCTGTCGGGGAAGCAAGTATATGGAAGGAAATTTCACAGGCGGGAAGAAATTGCGGTTACATCTTATCTGTTTCACGGTAAAAGAATGGGACCTAGTTACTAATCTAGTATCTCGTGCAAATTCATACCTAGGGGGCACCAGTGATCTAAGTTCATTGGAGCAGAAGCCGTGAAAGTATTTATAGAAGAGGCACAGGGAAGCCACATAACACCGGTGAGATAGTGACTGCAGCCGGGCTGCCAAGTCGGTATCGATCACATTCTTCGTTGTATTTTGTCAAGAACCCCGAGGAGAATAGCAGGGGTACCCGACCAGATATGGTAGCAGTATTCAATACACAGGCGGATGGTAGATTTATATATGTGGAGGATGGATTCAGACAGGAAAAACTTCCGGGCCCTGCACAGATATTATGTTCATAATTTTGTAATGTTGTAAGGATTTTAATGGCTTTAAACCAAGACATTTTTTGTGTTGCATTGTCTTGTGGTTTGCTTTTCCCTTTCAAAAGTTTAGTGAGCGTAGCGCAAAATTTTACTGGGTCTATTGTAATGGAACCCCAACAGAAATTCTGTGCCTTTTCTATAAACGTTTTCATAGAAATTGTTCTGATGAGCATCCATAAATGTAATGCATGGTCATCAGCAAAGAAAAAAAAACACCCAAAAATGCCAGATACAGGTGAGGGATACTAAAATTAAGCAGGTACAAAATTTTAAATAACTGGGAAGTGTTCTAACAGAAAGTGCAACACCGAGATCCGATGGCAAATTACGTGTTCCAGAAGCTGAGTAGAGTATTAAGAGACAGGAAAATTTCGCTAGAAACAAAAACAAGACTACTGGATTGCTATGTGATGTCAGTTCTTCAATATGGCAGTGAAGATGAAGAAAAAAAAACTTGAAGAAATTGCAATGTGGTTCTACAGAAGGATGCTGCGGATATCATGGATTGTGCATGTGAGTAATGATGAGGTTATGGAAAGGATTGAAACGTAAAGGGAAATTAATACTGAGCATTAGGAAGAGACAGCTAAAGTTCCTGGGATATGCAATGAGGAAGGAGGGTTTGGAGAACCTGATACTAACTGACCAGATAGAATGAAAAAGAGACGGGGGGAAGCAGCGGATAAGATATTTGAAGGGTCTGATCAGGTCGATGACAGAAGGGAGGCTGTGTGGTGTAACAGAAGAAAGGGCACCACCAGAGATAGAGAGGCATGGAAAGCCATAATCGCTTACGTTCTAGAAGAAGCTACAAAAAAAGAGTTTTAACAGAAAACGGAAAGTGCGTCACAGATATCCGAACGCGAATTGGCATGGCGAAATACGCGTTCCAGAAGTTGAGTAGAGTATTAAGAGACAGGAAAGTTTCTCTAGAAACAAAGAAAAGAGTAATGGATTGCTATGTGATGTCAGTTCTTCAATATGGCAGTGAATGCTGAACAATATCATCAAAGATGAAAAAAACAAATTTTGAGACAATTGAAATATGGTTCTACAGAAGGATGCTTTGAATACCATGGATCGAGCATGTGGACAATGATAAGGTTTTGGAACGGATGAAAACGAAACGGAAATTCATACTGAACATCAGGAAAAGACAGCCAAAGTTTTTGGGACATGCAATGAGGATGTGCATTGTGGTGCAGTGGATATCGGCTTGGAAAGAGAAATCGGGGAGCTGAGTTCAAATTCCAATTGAATTCATTGCATTCACTTGTGCGCAAATACCCTTGGGAAAGGTATTAATCCGTCTCTTCCTTCCAATTATGGGTTAAATAACAGGACAGATTGAGTTCTATAGCCTTAGCTGGCAACCAATCTACCGCAGAAAGCAATGGCAACCTACTGCGGGATAATCTTCTGCCCAGTCAGTCATGTCTCGAAAGAGATATGATTGCCCAAGCGTGTTTCGCCTATGGCACTTAACTGACTGACTGAATGAGGAAGAAGAGACAAGGGAAAGCAGCGGATAACATATTTGAAGAGCCTGAGAAGGTGCTTGACAGAACGGGGTTTGAGTGGTGTAACAGTAGAAAACGTGCTAAGAGCCACCAGGGATAGGGAGACGTGGAAAGCCATGATCGCTTAGTCCTGAAAGGACAAATCACATAGAAGAAGAATAGATTGTCAGTTAGTTCATATCATTTTACTATTGAAATTGCTAAATGCAGCCATAAATTATATTCCAAGAGTTTCTTCTCTCACATGCTCACCTGTGGAACTCTCTTCCGGCTCTTTGCTTTCCTGGGATGAGTTTTGGTGCTGTGGATATCGGCTCAGAATGAGAAATTAGAGTTCGAACTCCAGTTGAATTCATTCACATACGCTTAAATACCCTTGCGAAAGTTATGAATCCGTCGCTTTTCTCTATAGCTATGGGTTAAACAGCTGGACAGATTGAGTTCTATAACCTTGGTTGGTAAGCAGTCTACCGCAGAAAGTAATGGTGACCTACTGTGGGAAAATCTTCTGCCCAGTCATTCATGTCTCTTTTGAGACATGATCGCCCAAGCGTGTATCACGTATAGAACTTCATTGACTGACCAACTAATATTTAAAAAATTATATGCATTTTCATTCGCCATTTTTGTTATCTTTTTGTAACCCTCTTCTTTTAGTGTTCTTTCTCCTCAGTAACGTTTTCGTGGTTTTTTCACTCTCAGTAAGCCCATTACATCTTCGTGGCTTTAATGTTCTATTTGGGATGAAATGATTACAAAAAAATAGAATAACAACACGCGCTGTGGTGCAGTGGATATCGACTCCGAACGACAAAATTGGGGAGTCAAGTTCGAATTCCAGTTGAACTCCTTGCATTCACTTACGCCAGGGGTCAGAAACTCATTCGACCCCGCGGGCCGGATCGTGTTATAATGACGGGTCGCGGGCCGGATGAAGGGCTATAATGAAAAATTAAGTACATTACATATGCAGACACCTGTCAACCTAAATATTTAAAACCATAATGAAAATAAACATTCAGAAATCAGAAAAAGAAAGAAAAATCTAAAATTAAAAAACACCTAACAAAAAAAAAAAATAGAACATAGCCCATTGAAAGATTCCAGCAACTTACATAGCGTTATAACTGCCTTAGTTGATGCGTTGAGGTTTTACTTTATATATATGTACATATTCATGTTAAAAATAGAGTCATTGGTAATCAGGCTCGTGGTCCGGTCAAAATGTCTTTGCGGGCCGACCCTTGACTTACGCACAAATACCCTTAGGAAAGGTATTAATCCGTCTCTTCCTTTCAGGTATGGCTTTAATAATAGAACATATTGGGTTCCATAACCTTGGCTGGCAACCAGTCTACCACAGAAAGTAATGGTAACCTACTGCGGGATAATCTTCTGCCCAGTCAGTCATGTCTCTTTGGAGACATGATCGCGCAAAGCGTGTATCACGTATGGCACTTAAGTGATTGACTGAACAACACGGGATTTACATGGAAACAGTGAGAAACATTTTATTCCTCCAGTCGAAAACCTTTTACATCAACTATGTCTCTTGGAACCCATTACAGTACAAATATTGGCTCTCTAGGATTACTAGTTTTTATCAAACTAAACTGATTGTTTGCAAGCTTTAGAAGACATTGAAAAAAGCTGCAACAAAGTTGCTAAAAGCAACCTGGATATTTTACTTTACAGTTTCAAAAGAGGGGAAAAGCCGTGACAAGTGTGTGGGGTTGGGAATTAGTTCTCTAAATTACTTGCTGACTTTAATCCATTGTACTTCGTTCAAACTTTTTCTCTATTGAAAATATTTTTTTTAAATATTTGTCTGGGATTATGTTCTTCATAAAATTAGGCAAAACGTAGAAAATCCTTTTTACTTACGTCATCGTTTTTTCGTCTCTTCAATTTCTTTTAATTTAATTAAGAAAATATTCCATGATATTAGAAATTATTGATTTTCTGCTGCTTGTCTTTTGTTATATGCGTAGATGTTTGCCTGCAAATGTGTTTTATTGAATTTGCATCTGAAAGAATCATTTGCGAAAGGGAATCCTACTTTCTAGGCATGCACTGTGGTAAACATACGTTCAGGGAATTGAAACATTATGAGAAAGCTGTTCATATGTTAAGTTATTGAACGTTTTCTTGTCTCGCCGGACGTTTCACACATCACAAAATCTGTAGACCACAAAATAAAGAAGCTCTTTTTAAACAAAAAAAATTATCTTAATCATTTTTGTATGTAAATTTCATTGAACTTCTGTTGAATAACACTTTATATATATATATATATATATATATATATATATATATATATATTCGGACTATTGTCCTAATCTTTGTTGTCAATTGTAGGACGTTTCGACCGTTGTACACTCTGGTCTTCTTCAGGTGCTCGGAATTTCGAACCGATCCCTTTATTACACTCAATGGTGTATATCATTCTCATTCCTTGCGTGAAGCCTCTTTTGGTAGTCATGAGTTATCTTCCTCTAACCGGACATTTTTAAGGACATATTGCCTAGTGGATATAGACGTTAGTTAGTTCCAGTGACTTGACCCAAATGTTGTGAGTTCAACACCATGCTCATGAATACCAAAAGAGGCTTCGAACAAGAAAGGAGAATTATATACCTCAGTGATTGTAATAAAGGTTTCGGTTCGAAATTGTTAGCATCTGAAGACGGCTGGAGCGTAGACCGGCAAAAACGCCGTACAAATTGCAACAAAGATGAGTACAATAGTCCGAATAAAGTAAATAGTTTGAATAGTGCCTCATCTCAGAAATATAGACAAATATATGTGTGTGTGTGTGTTTGCGCAATGTTAAATACGAGAGAGATAGATAGATAGAGAGAGAGAGAGAGAGAGAGAGAGAGAGAAGGGCAATGATGTCAAGTACTTAAACGAAAAGGCTACTCCAAAAAGATCTATTTAATATAAAATATTAAACAGATAAATCCATACAGAGAGCTCAGCCGTACTACCCAGAGCAATATGATATTCATAAAAGAAAAACTCAACGCATCAACTAAGGCGTTTATAGACTATAATTTATTTCGACGGATAGGTTTTTGGTTATCTCATTAGTAACAGTAAATTCTAGTTTATAACTGCCTTAGTTGATGCATTGAGGTTTTTCTTTATATATATATATATATATATATATATATATGTGTGTGTGTGTGTGTGTGTATATATATGTATTCATATATATATATGTATATGTATGTTTATATATATATATGTGTGTGTGTGTGTGTATATGTATGTATATATATGTATATATATATGTATTCATATATATGTATATGTATATGTATATGTACGTTTATATATATATAATATATATATGTGTGTGTGTGTGTGTATGTATGTATGTATGTATATGTATGTATATATATGTATTCATATATATATGTATATGTATATGTACGTTTAAATATATATATAATATATATATATGTGTGTGTGTGTGTGTGTATGTATGTATGTATATATATGTATATATATATATGTATTCATATATATATGTATATGTATATGTATGTTTATATAGATAGATAGATAGATAGATAGATAGATAGATAGATAGATAGATATAGACGCGTTTCATTCTTTGGTTGTCTCTTTATCAAGCAAATATCAGGATTTTATTTCGCAACAAATATTTATAAACAAAAGTAAAAATGTTAATTTTTCAAAATGTTTAAATTTAAAAGTCGTGCTTAAATTTTAATTTCTGAAAAAATTACTTCTTTCCCAAGTCAACATCAGTCAGTTAGGTGCCATAAGTGATGCGTACTTCGGCGATCATATCTCGAAAGGGACTTGGCTGACTGGGCAAAAACGTTTTCTGCAGTAGGTTGCCATTATTTTCTGCGGTAGACTGGTTGCCAACCAATGCTACAGAACCCAATCTGTCCTGCTATTTAGCCTATAGCGGGAAGAAAAAGCGGCGGATTAATATTTTCTTCGATAAATTCAATAAGTCAACATAAAAGACTATAAAATGTTAAGAAATTAAAAGACTATGGTTAAATTCATAAACTATTGTTATTTAAAATTTAAAATACATAAATTTATCCCATGCAAAAATAATTTAAATATCATACGTTTATTAAACATTAAATTACGCGGCTTAAAATTCTCCATAATCTATTTAGACTTTCCTTTTAACCTCAGCAATTAATTATGAGCGTCTTTTTAATGTAACAATTTTGAAATGCTAAAAACATTTTTTACTTTTGTTTATAAATATTTGTTGGAAAATAAAATTTTCTTTTCGCTCGGCTATGGGTTGATTGATTAGTAAGATTGATTAGTATCATTATTGATTAGTAAGACCTGTAACACTAAATGATTATTATAATCATCACAGACAATCGCTTCTCCCCCCCCCACTTCCTTAGATATCTGCATATAACCCACCATCGACACTGTTCGAAATTAAGTAACATTTGAATATTTTTAATGCTGATTTTCAAGGAGTATTTCCCATTCTATTTTCCTTCACACCGACTGCATTACACTTTTTCACAACATGTTTTCGACCTGAAGAAGAAAGAAGAGTTCAGAAATCGAAACACAGTAATGAAACGAAAGAAGAAGTAGGTAAGAGTACAAATAAAATAGACTGGTTCAAACGTAAAAACACAAGGAAATATTTTTGTGGGATATCTTTTATAAATTAGAATTCATTGGATATTCCTCAAGTTACTATATGGTCCTGGGCATGACAACAAACTGCCTCCGGCAGCAAGGCCTCAGATTGGGAGGTTGTGAGGAGTATGGAACCACCTTTTAATTGATGTTGTCCATCAGGAGTGGTAGCACCTGTTAGGGTCCAAGCTATTGGCAAATAGTTAAACCCAAACCCAAACGAGGGCCAAAACACTATGAAAGTATAAAAATACATTTTTATGGAAATATATACACAGAAATAGACTTTTATAGAAAAATATACGTTTTTGAAGAAAATATTTTACGAACAAATCATTTTTGAAGAAAATATTATTACCATAATACATTTTTGAAGGAAAACTATTCTCAATAAAACATTTTCGAATACAAAACTAAAAGACATTTTCAGTTTTCTTAAATAAAAATTAATAAAAATTAAAAAAGTTCATTAAAATCAAACTAAATCAACCATCTTACTCTAACTGAACATTTAAAAAAAATAACTTAAGACCCCACCTTTCTGGCATTAAATAATCTACAGAGGTTGATATGCCGTTAAACAAAACTCATACTCAAACACAACCTACTATATTTGTCAGTATCGATAAATATTGATTTTTTTATCGACTTAGATGTGGGGCGCTGTTCATAATATTGATACATTTTAAAATTGCTGTTCATTTCCGCTGTAGACTGGTTGCTTACCAAGGCTATCGGACTAAGTCTGTGCTGCTATTCCACCCATATTTCTGTCCGGTTTGTTACATTGACTTTCACAAATACCATTGGCGCAAGGTGAAATCCATAAATAGGGCACTACTTCTAAAATGATAACAAGTTAATATTTTTCAATTCTGATGAATGTCGTGATTTGAGGAAGGTGTAATGTAAAATTACCTACGAAAATTATTCAAAGAAATGTCTGCTGTTTTTACGAGTGAATCAGTTTGTTTAAGTAGTGTTAAGAAAAAGAACCTAGTCTTAATGAAAAGTAAAGTATTAGAAACTACAGTGTTTTCTAACGTTGTCCAACATAGCTGACAATAACCCATCAGTTAATAACATGAAGTTAGGACAAGGCCCTTCTCTGTAAGGTAACTATCATCGATTGTTATGTTTAATCCTAACTGAAGAAAAACTGCAAAAACTGTGATAATGTGTTGACAGCTGACTCAGTAGGAAAACTGAAAAAACTCCAAGACAAACTTGTAAAGGAAAGCGAGAAGAAAGGACTATGTACACTAAGATGACAGAATATATAGTTGTCAGCAAGAAAAAGATTATGGCTTGTGTTATGAAATGACGTCTTCAGAATCAAGCACGTACTGAAATTTAACTATTTAGTATGGTAACAAACGAAAGAAAAATTGACAGAAATTGAAGGTGCATAGTAATAGCGAAGATGCTTTTTAAAAGGTTTTTTTTCAGAAACGTAAAAATATGTTAAATACAGAGACGAGAGCTAAAATACAATTCAATATTTTTCTATGTGCCGGTGAATATCGTTTTTTTCACCTATGAATAAGATACTCGAAGTTGGACCGGAAGTGGTGTACCCAGTGCAGCCTAATTTGATTTAACAATGATTTCATTACATTTTAGCTAGAGTACGGCCGTTCAAGTCATGGACTGAATATATGAGCAACGAAAAATTTATAAGGAAAAGAAGAACGAAGCAGACGCTAAAACTTTGAATCAGAAAGATGCACTTGAAATTTATGGGACACACAATGAGGAAATTAGTGCGTTTAACACGAATGTGAGTTTAACACGGATGTGTTAATTTGATGCGTTTAACACGGATGTGCGATGTGGCGCAGTGGGTAAATGCTCGGAACGAGGAATCGTTAAGCTGGGTTCAAATTCCAGGTGAATTTATTGCATTTACTTACGCGCAAGTACCCTTGGGAAAGGTATTAATCCGTCTCTTCCCTTCAGTTATGGGTCAAATAACAGGACAGATTGGGTTCTACAGCCTTGGCTAGCAACAAGTCTCCCACAGAAAGTAATGGCAACCTACTGCGGGATAATCTTCTGCTCAGTCAATTATGTGTCTTTCTAGACATGATCGCCCAAGCGTGTTTCACGTACGGCACTTAACTGACTGAGTTTAACACAGAAAAAGAAGAGCGAGTGACCTACTTAACGAATCTGTGCGAATGTATCACATGGTCAAGAAAAAGGGAGATGTCAAAAATTTAAACATTACCTACAACTACAAGTGAATAGCCAGTTGTGAAAAGGTGCGATCAATCATGTGCGGAAAGAACCCGACACCAATATTTGGTTATTTTCATTGTATATTGCCGTAAACGCTTCTAAACCGGTAGCAATTATTAATCAAAAATTTGTTTGAGGAGACTTCAGCTTTCAATCTAGTAAATGTGTTTTTTTTTTATCATATCACCCCGAGCAAGGCAGTAATGACACTGATGTGCAGGGGGCTACATAAGAGTAAAAAGATTAAGTAGAAGAGAGTGAAGAGGAAGACGAACCAGTTGGAAAGGAGCAAGAGAAGGATGTGAATACAGGTGTGATGACAGTTGCAAAGGTGGAGAGAAAGGGAAGGATATACGGGGTGGTGAAAGAACTAGAATCAAGTGGTTAATAGATGCGTATTGACATTGCATTTAAATTTCTGTAGGTTGTAGCCGTCAGGAAAGCAAACATATGGGTATTGCAAATACTTGAAATTAAATATATAGGTAGTTATGGAAGATGTTTTTGCGAAATCTGCACAGACCAAAGCAAAACAAGTCAGCAATGAGTAAAACAAAGAAGCCAAAAATATCCGTGATGAGGATCTGAAGAACACAAGTCTTGAAAACGCCAACCAATTTGTGTTTTGTTTGAAAACAATACAAGAGAAAAAAAAGTTTGCAAATGTTTTCAATACAACATCAGCTAATTAACAGGAAGCGAAATAAAGATTTTTTCTTTTTTTTTTTTGTCATTATCACGTACTTTTATTTGATCAAATGCAGAGTGACAAGTTAACCAAAATACCCCCGCACAGAAAAATATAAATCAGTCCACATACTGCTAGAATTTATATCATTCGGATGAATCATTAGTAAAGACGTCTCGTTGACAAGTGGTATGGATAACACCACTGTTAACAACAGAGAAAGGAAACGGCGAACCATGTTCAACATGTTTAGGTCTACTTCTCTTTCATCTCTTTGGAAAATGCAGAAATCTAATTCTCCCCTAATGTATGGATAAAATATACAGTTTCCCTTTAAACAGAAAGCTACTCTAACTGATGCATCTCCGAAGAAATTAATTTTATACAGAAACTACAGGTGTACCACAGGTGTTAATGATAGACATACGCAAATGGTCTTCAGGGGTTATGAAAAACTGTGCGTATAAAAGAGAGAAGTGTAAGGTCAGTCAGTTAAGTGCCATACGTGATACACGCTTGGGCGATCATGTCTCGAAAGAGACATGACTGACTGGGCAGAAGATTATCCCACAGTAGGTTGCCATTGCTTTCTGCGGTAGACTGGTTGCCGGCCAAGGCTTTAGAACCCAATCTGTCCTGCTATTTAACCCATAACTGGAAGGAAGAGACGGATTAATACCTTTCCCAAGGGTATTTGGGCGTAAGTGAATACAATGGATTCAACTGGAATTCGAAATCGGCTCCCCGGTTTCTCGTTCTGAGCCGATATCCACTATACCAGTGTAAGGTAATTTATTAAAAAAAGAAAAAATCACCTAAATAAAAAAAAAAGAAAAAGAAAAAAAAGATATATCGTGATGAATTTTTATTGAACCGTGAATTGACCAATCAGAATGTGTCGGGAAGGCGAGATTTCCAATCTTTAAAATTATCCAATGAGGTATCCAGCTTGATAGCTAGGAGACGATACGGAAAACTACATGGAACAAGAAGTTCACTCCCTCACTGTACCCGCTCCGTCACTGACTGTCTGTTACCAATGTAAACATCAGTGCGTTGGGCTATTTATTATTAAACAAAAATCACCTGGTGAAATGACGGCATTTGACTTCTAATTAGTAACTGAGACAGTGCAACTTTGGAGTATTACTATGAATCAGCAGAAGCGACCCACTACGGAATAACTACTGAGATTCGCTAACACACCATTTTAAGCAATATATATATATATTGTTAAATATAATAGACAATTAATGTCTATTATGTTAAATCAGGAGCCGTTCTAAGCACAATCATATATTAAAAAATTCAAATCAATTGACTTCATAGTCAATTGAATAATAACCCTACAGGCACTAAACTAAATTCTCTACAAAAACCCAATGTAGTGTATCAATTTACATGCCGTTCAGAGATTGTATCTCTGGTACTAATAATAAACGCACTACAATCACGCTCTCCCGTAGACTTACCTGTCACCTTTCTGATCAGATTACAATTAAACAACATTTCTAAGAAAGACATAAGTATGTAGCTAATATCAGACAGATTTTAGTCAACAATACAATAATCCTCACTCATACACACAGTAAAAAGAACCTTCAGATATTGGAGGCCATCTACATTAAATCCAAACAACACTCACTTAATAAAATAACGTTTAAATCTGGTTATAACACATTACATTGCATTTGAATACATGGTTCTGTTGTCAGTTCGCGCTATCACGCGGTGTGACGTCATAGACCCGCATTGCAAATTTGCGAACTGCGTTTGTTATTCTTGGTAAGTATTGCCGTTGCTTAGCGAAGTTTTATGTCAACACACGATAGAATCGTCGTTGATTTTTTTTTTAATCATATCACTCCAAGCAAGGCGAAAACGCCACTGATGCGCAGGGGGCTACGTAAGAGTGAAAAGATTGGAAAAGAGAAAAACCGGAAACCACAACCTGAACAGGAAACAAGGGATAAGCCTCTTCACCTGTTCAATAGACGTGGGTGGAGCGTAAACCGGGCGATAGTTTAGACTATCTACTCCAATTGAAAAAAAAAGAAATAAAAATAAAAATGGTGAATGTTTTTGCGTTACTGTCCTTATAACCTCTCAGAAGATGGCTCGTGTGAGCCGAAAGCTTTGAACCAACTTAATAAAAATTATCCAAATGTTGGAGAATTTTTGTCTTTATTTTCAACTGAAATTAAAGCCAAAATACGATGTTTAGAACGGCTCATGATTAAACATAATAGACATTCACTGTCTATTATATTTAACAGTATATGTTTAGAAAATTATTTGCTGCCCCGATACACTATATATATATATATATATATATATATATATGTGTGTGTGTGTGTGTGTGTGTGTGTGTGTGTGTGTGTGTGTGTATGTGTCTGTGTGTGACTTAATAAAAATTATCCAAATGTTGGAGAATTTTTGTCTTTATTTTCAACTGAAATTAAAGTCAAAATACGATGTTTAGAACGGCTCATGATTAAACATAATAGACATTCACTGTCTATTATATTTAACAGTATATGTTTAGAAAATTATTTGTTGCCCCTGATACACTATATATATATATATATATATATGTGTGTGTGTGTGTGTGTATGTGTCTGTGTGTGTGACTTAATAAAAATTATCCAAATGTTGGAGAATTTTTGTCTTTATTTTCAACTGAAATTAAAGTCAAAATACGATGTTTAGAACGGCTCATGATTAAACATAATAGACATTCACTGTCTATTATATTTAACAGTATATGTTTAGAAAATTATTTGCTGCCCCGATACACTATATATATATATATATATATATATATATATATGTGTGTGTGTGTGTGTGTGTGTGTATGTGTCTGTGTGTGTGACTTAATAAAAATTATCCAAATGTTGGAGAATTTTTGTCTTTATTTTCAACTGAAATTAAAGTCAAAATACGATGTTTAGAACGGCTCATGATTAAACATAATAGACATTCACTGTCTATTATATTTAACAATATATGTTTAGAAAATTATTTGCTGCCCCGATACACTATATATATATATATATATATATATATATATATATATATATATATATGTGTGTGTGTGTGTGTGTGTGTGTATGTGTCTGTGTGTGTGACAATGCCACAATAATCAAAACAGTCACCTTTCTTATAAATATTTTGTCAGTTCACAAGTTAACAGATAAGAGAATGTTTCAATAGATATGTGTCGTATTATGTTGGTTTTGGTTGCCTTCCGTTCTGATCGTACTTTTTTTTTTTTTTTTTTGTTCACAATAAAATCTTATGAGTTTGACCCATAATTATTTTCCTTTTTTATTTAATGACACATTTTTCATTACATTTGTCACTGATGAAATATTCATTGTTTGGTCATCTAGTGTCGAATATTCCCAGAATATTGATGTTCAATCTACTCATCTCTTATTTGACATTCTCCTGTTGACCACAATTGTTCAGCGTCTTGACTTTCCATGTTCCTAAAGAAAATTTGTATTTGTCATGGCGGTCAGCTGACACCTGTTGCTCATGTCGGTCCTAACCGGGCGAGGAGTTACTTCCTTTGGACTTAACTCCTTTCTGCCGTTGGATTTCATATATCAATTTTTCAAAGCCATTAATGTTCTTGGGAATGATACTGGAGTTGTTTCCCGTTGCCTTGTTCACGGTAATTTATCAAGACACCGCATCAAGTTGGCTGACTGTTGACTCCTTCAGAGTTCTTCCGCCATTTTGTAGGTCTTGTTTTTCTTCTAACGTTTTCCTAACATTCCACCTTACTCAAAAGCTCATGGAATGTCGTAGCCGTTTTAGGCGCCGACAGTCCGAAATAAAAAGAAAACATTGCATACCTACCTCTGTCGGTTAAGAGGAGGATTGCGTTAGAGATTTCTGGTTGCATCGGATGGGTTTGTAGGAAGGTGTTAGCAGGGGTGATGTGGGAGAAGAAAATGTGTAGTTTTAAGTTGCAACTTATAAGTTCGAATAGACACTTTTACAGAGGCAGGCCAGTTTCAAATTTGAATATTTATCTTCTGAGTCAAGTGAAATTAAGATTAAACTTTACAATTGGCGAAGTAGACATTTCAATTTTTCTTCAATTAGTTTCCTTCAACGGCCAGAAACTGGATTAGCAAAAAAGAGAGTAAAATAACCTATAAATATGTAGAGAGAGAGAGAGAGAGAGAGAGAGAGAGAGAGGGAGAGAGAGATTGATTGATTGATTTACTGAGTGTTGCAGTGAGAATATCCTGTAGGGTAGCGTAGACTTGAGTGAAAGAAAAATATGTTTTAGGATAGCGAAGAAGATATAAAGTTTTCGGACACTGGTGTCAAAATGTCTGCCTCTGAATATCAGGACGGAGCGGAAGGGAAAGCAAAAATGGACATGGATGCGACTTCCACCAAAATATATTTCAATTAGTAATCTATTAAAACGTCATTAAATAAACGATCATCACCATAAAGACAGGTTCAATAATAATAATAATTAAAAGATAAAAACTTAAAGCTAATTTTATACCTTATCAGAAACGCAGAGAAACCAAATTTAAAATTTATTTGCTGAGTCAAATGGAATTAACCCATCATTCAACATTTTGATGGTGAACATTTTTTTCTCTAATGAAAAGCAACTTTAAGAACTTGTCGGGAACGTTTTCAGGTTAAAACCTGCGGAAGTTTATTCAAAACTTATAAAAAAGCAGAATAATTAGTGACATGTCATTGTACAAAATGGTTAGTATGTGAATGAATAAAATGTAAGTGTCCTTTATATTTTAAAGAATAAAGAAAATCGGTAATTAGTCTAGAGTCAACCTAATAGCAGAATCACTAGTAATTCATATTACACATTGATTGATTCCTTTTTTACAATTTATCAACCCTTTGCGGGTTATTTAATGCCAGAAAATATTTTTAGATTGTAAATATTGCTTTTTTTATGGAGATATAAGGTATACAATCTTAATAATTAACCCATAGTGAGGAGAAAAGAAGTGAATCTATATCTTTCACAAGCGTATTTGCGCGTAAGTGAATATAACGAAATAAAGTGAAATAGGCTCTCTGATTAACACTTACGAGTCATTTACTATTAAACTTCACAAGCCTCTAAGCTGGTATTTAATGGGGAAACCTAAATATTTTGTTTGATGTTTTTGGTGGGGAGGTAATAAAGGTTTTAGTGATACAAGTCTTACTAATTAACCTTTAGATAGGCGAGAAAATGTGCATTCATACCATTTCCATGTGTATTTACGTATCAGTGGATATAAGTGTTGAATTGATACTTTTACTATGAGTATATAATTGGAACCCGGCTCTCTGATTAACAATTCCGAGACATTATCTATTACACCACCTGCACAAGCTTACAGCATCTGATATACCCAAGTGACCAGTTATCTTGGTACTGACCAGGTTTGTCGATGTTCCTTTACTTCGGTAATTGTACAGGAACCGATGTTTCGAAGTGATATGGCCGTAATGGCGCGTTATGCGAGGAGTCATGAAAATTTATTGTCCCGACCTAGCAGATATTTTTATTTCAATTTCTAATCTTTACGTTATTTGGTTAGATTTTGGAGAATATCATTTTTCAATTCCCACATGGCATAGTAACCGACGACACCTGATAAACCTCTCCTTTTTTATTTTCAATGCATTTCTACACTAAAACCTATAGCAATGCATGCACATTTAAGACATTATATCTAGAATGTACAGAATGTCTACCGCTGATATCATTGCAAACAGAATAGTTATTATATTCTGGTAGTAATGTTTGTATTATTTCTTTATCACAAATAACTTTGTGTTTTCTTTTCATCTTTAATGTATTTCTATAGTAAAACCATTTACAAAGCTTTTACATAATAACCACAATTTATACAATTTAATTCTACATACAATCGTTATATCCTGTCAATAACAATTGCATTTATTTTAAACAAATGAAAATCGTTTTGTTAGTAATTTTCATAGTGTTACATTGGTAATGTATTTACATTATATATTAGTAGGTTTTTCTATCAGTAGCAGTTAGCTTATTTCCTGACCGTTCGTAAACGATTTGTCCACGATTGTCAATTACACGGTAAAAAAAAACAAAAAAAAAAAAAACTGTTTAAACTTGGCAAGTCGAATTTTTCGCTGAGGAAAGAAAGATAATGAGAGCTATTTAGCTGAATAGGTTATACTTTTGCTAGTATAAAAGCCAACATCAAAGGAAAATTATTTACTAAGTTTGTTTTGATATATATATATATATATATATATATATATTAGCATGCGGTGTAGATATAGAAGAATGCAAAGGAGTATCCTGTACATAGAGTAGTAGGATAACTTTCTAAGAGAGCTCTAAGTGTGGTATATCAAGTTATGATATGTCCAAAAGAAAATACAAACTTGAAGAAATACTACATTGGTATTTCAGCAGGTGCTCGGAAGCAACGGTTGTGCAATCACACACACTCCTTTTACAACCCTGAAGTAAGAAACCAGACATCTCTATTAAAATATCTCTGGTCATTGAAATACAATAAATTAATCCCTATGATTAAATGGAATATCATTAAAAAATCTAACACACCCATCAACCTCAAAGATTACTGTCGCTTATGCCTGGAGGAAAAAATCACTATTATAAAACACAAAAACTAATTGAACCTGCTGAATCTGAGGAGGGAACTAATTTTTAAATGTCGACATAGGATCCGGTTTAAATTATGTTAAACTTTTAGCCCCTCATTCATTCCTCTGAAGACTTTACACACATCACACTATCTTACGGAATATATATTGTTTATTTGTACACCATTGTTATATGTGTTGAGGTTTTTTTTTTTTATATACGGGTCTTTATATGTCTATGGTATTGCTTATATATTTGTTTTTGCTTGTGTTTCAGTGTATATATATATGTGTGTCCATATATGTGCATATGTATATATGTCTGTGTGTGTGTACATATATGTGTATACATATATATGATTTACCCTTTGATTCATTCCTCTGAAGACTTTACACACATCACACTATCTTACGGAATATATATCGATTATTTGTACACCATTGTTATATGTGTCGAGGTTTTTTTTTTTTTATATACGGGTCTTTATATGTCTATGGTATTGCTTATATATTTGTTTTTGCTTGTGTTTGAGTGTATATATATATGTGTGTTCATATATGTGCATATGTATATATGTCTCTGTGTGTGTGTACATATATGTGTATACATATATATGATTTACCCTTTGATTCATTCCTCTGAAGACTTTACACACATCACACTATCTTACGGAATATATATTGTTTATTTGTACACCATTGTTATATGTGTCGAGGTTTGTTTTTTTTTATATACGGGTCTTTATATGTCTATGGTATTGCTTATATATTTGTTTTTGCTTGTGTTTGAGTGTATATATATATGTGTGTTCATATATGTGCATATGTATATATGTCTCTGTGTGTGTGTACATATATGTGTATACATATATATGATTTACCCTTTGATTCATTCCTCTGAAGACTTTACACACATCACACTATCTTACGGAATATATATTGTTTGTTTGTACACCATTGTTATATGTGTTGAGGTTTTTTTTTTATATACGGGTCTTTATATGTCTATGGTATTGCTTATATATTTGTTTTTGCTTGTGTTTGAGTGTATATATATATGTGTGTTCATATATGTGCATATGTATATATGTCTCTGTGTGTGTGTACATATATGTGTATACATATATATGATTTACCCTTTGATTCATTCCTCTGAAGACTTTACACACATCACACTATCTTACGGAATATATATTGTTTGTTTGTACACCATTGTTATATGTGTCGAGGGTTTTTTTTTTTATACGGGTTTTTATATGTCTATGGTATTGCTTATATATTTGTTTTTGCTTGTGTTTGAGTGTATATATATATGTGTGTTCATATATGTGCATATGTATATATGTCTCTGTGTGTGTGTACATATATGTGTATACATATATATGATTTACCCTTTGATTCATTCCTCTGAAGACTTTACACACATCACACTATCTTACGGAATATATATTGTTTGTTTGTACACCATTGTTATATGTGTTGAGGTTTTTTTTTTTTATATACGGGTCTTTATATGTCTATGGTATTGCTTATATATTTGTTTTTGCTTGTGTTTGAGTGTATATATATATGTGTGTTCATATATGTGCATATGTATATATGTCTCTGTGTGTGTGTACATATATGTGTATACATATATATGATTTACCCTTTGATTCATTCCTCTGAAGACTTTACACACATCACACTATCTTACGGAATATATATTGTTTGTTTGTACACCATTGTTATATGTGTCGAGGGTTTTTTTTTTATACGGGTTTTTATATGTCTATGGTATTGCTTACATATTTGTTCTTACTGGTGCTTGAGTGTATATATATGTGTGTTCGTATATGTGTATATGTATGTATGTATCTGTGTGCGTGTACATATATGTGTGTACATATATATGTATATGCGTGTGCAGGTATGTGTGTATGCATTTACGTGTGTGTGTGAGTTGTATGTGCACATATATATGTTTTTTACATTACTAGAGTTATACTGTATTATAACTGTACCGTTGACCGAAAAAATTACCCACATTATTGTATTATTAAGTTAAATTGTATCATTATTATTATTGAATTGTTAACCGAATAATTAGTATAATTTTGATTATATAGTGGTGTGGTGGTTATTGTTATCAAAACGGATTGATTAACTAGTATTTGCTTAATTTCCTTAGGTTTTTTAAAATTCTAATTTCTTTCACTAGTAATATATAATTTTTTTAAAACTAAATAATTAAGTTTAAACAACTAGATTTAAATAGAATAATTAGGATTACTTTTAAATTAATTTTTTAATTTTTTAAAAATTTTATATTGTATTATATTTGTTTTGTTGATTGTATATTTAGTATAATTTGGATATATAGTGGTGTGATGATTTTGTGATCACAACAAACTGATTAACTATTATCTCTTAAATATATATTTTAACTTTTTTAGACTCCATTTTCTTATCCTTTCACCATTAATATATAATATTTATTATTGTTGTTTAAGTTTTTCATTTTTTCTTATCATCTTTTCTTCTATATTAAATTTATTCCTCTCTTCTTTCTTCTTCCCTTTTCGTTTACACTTTAAGATACTTACCCTTTCTTTTTAACGCTCTCTCTCACTCTCTCTCAAGTCTACGGGACATGCTGTCTAACTGACATGCTGAATGTACCTTTAGATTTTAGTTGACATCCGCCCTTACGCGTGCTCTTTGATTATATGTAGCATATATATATGCTTATGTGTAAATATGTGTGTGTATTCGCTGAACTGATGCAATTACGTATTTTTTCTTAAATTTTCTCTTTCAAGAGAGCGACCTTTATTGTTATCCTTTTTTTAGGTCTTTGTGAATTTCATTCGTGTAAAATATTTTGTACAATAAATACGGAAGCTGATGATGGTTTGCCTGAAATAAGGCCTAAACATCCGATTTACCATGAAATAACGTGTCTGCCTTAATTTTTTTTTTAATCATTTCGCTCCGAGCAAGGTGGAAACGCCACTGATGTGCAGGGGGCTACATAACTGTAAAAAGATTAATTAGAAAAGAGTGAGGAGTAAAAACTAGTTAGAAAGAAGCAATAGAAAGCTGAGTAAGCAGGTGCGATGACAGATATATAGGTGGAGAGAAAGAGAAGGTTATACGGGAGTGGGGAGAGAGCTAGAGTCCAGTGGTTAGTAGATGAGTATTGACTTTGCATTTAAATTTCTGGAGATTGTAGCCGTCAGGAAAACAAGAATACGGGAGCGTGTTCCACAGGCGGGAAGTGCGAGAGAAGAAGCTGCAGGAGTAGAATTGTCATCTGCATTTGGCTAACCTAACTGTGAATGGGTGGGACCTAGTTGCCAGTCTGGTTGCACGAGTAAACACCTGTTGAGGGGTCACCAGTGTCTTAAGTTCGTCCGAGCAGAAGCCATGAAAGTATTTATAGAAGAGACAGAGGGAGGCCACATTTCGACGATGGAGAAGTGGCTGCAGTGGATCCGCCAGATCAGTACCTATCACATTACAGACTCTCCTTTGGAGCCTGTCAAGAACACTGAGGAGAACGGCAGAGGCGCCTGACCATAAATGGCAGCAGTACTCCATGCACGGACGGATGGTTGACTTGTATATATGCAGGATGGATTCGGGTGGAAAAAACATCCTGGATCGACATAGTGACTCAACCTTCTTAGCAGTAGATTTTGCTATGGATTCAATATAGTGGTTCCATTTGAGGTCTGAGGACAGGGTAAGTCCGAGGAGGCGTAGTGTATTGCTCTCCGGGAGAATCGCTTGGTCCATGCTTATGGGAGGCAGGAGAGGTTGCCTGTAATGGTTGACAGACAACAGTTTGGTCTTAGAGGAATTGAAGTTGACAAGCCACTTCTTGCTCCAGTTCACCACAGAGTGTAGATCCCGTTCAAGGTCAGCAGCGAGATTATGTCTGTCCGCCACGACAGGTTTCTTACTGGTGGGGGAGTATATTGTAGTGTCATCTGCGTAGATGCCTACTTGGGACTTGATCTCATCTGGGAGGTCGTTGATGAAAATAAGGAAGAGTGTCGGGCCCAGGATAGAGCCCTGTGGGACACCAGCATTCGTGCTGGAGGACGAAGAGGCACGCCCATTCAAAACGACCTTCATTTTGCGGTTATTTAAGAAAGATTGGATTAGGTCAAGATTGGATTAGGTTAAGGTAATACCGTAACCCCGTAGTTTGCATAGGAGGCCAGAGTGCCAAACCCTGTCGAAAGCCTTGGAGATGTCCAGAGCAACCACACGAGCCTCGTCAGACTCATCAAGGGCTTGTAGCATGTACTCCGTTACCGGTTGTTAGCAGGTCGGCCGTGGGCAGTGAGATGATGAACTATTTCAGCATTGATTATGGCCTCGAATACTTTCCCGAATATCGGTAGAAGACTGATAGGGCGATAGTTGGATGGGTCCGAGGGTTCACCACAATTCTTAAATACAGGAACGACTGAAGAGAATTCCAGCATGCAGGAAAGCAGGAAGCAGAAAGGCAGTAGTTAAATAGTTTAGAGAGGACAGGGGAAAGTTCAGGAGCACACCTATTAAGGACTATCACCAGGATTCCATCGTCTCCACACGCCTTATGGGGGTAGAGTTTTGAAATTACTTGGGATACTACTGTCGGGGTAATACATACGTCGTGCATTTTGGCCTCAGTTCTAATAGGGAAGTCGGGTGGGTGTACTCCGGACGAGTCAAATGTGGGTTTGGATGAGAATCTGCGGGCAAAACACTCAGCTTTGTCCGCAGATGACGTGAGAATCTCAAATTCATGGATTAAAGGAGGTATTGAGGATTTTCTATTGTTGAGCACTCTTTTGCAAATCCTCCAATAGTCCTTGGAGCCGAACTTGCGGTCAGCTATACGCTGTCGCATTCTCTCAGCAAACAACCGTTTGGCGTCATTTAGGGTTCTCTTGCACTCTTGCAGATATGAACAGGCGCCTATTGTGATCAGTTGACTGTCTCCGGAATAGACGGAAGTAATGGTTCCTGTGGGCAATGGCGGCTGAGCAGGCCGGAGAGAATCACGGAGAGGAATGAGGTTTTAAGCAATACTTCCTGGTGGGTATGACGGCATCAATGCCAGCTTTCACCCATGACGAGACCTCAGAGGCACAGTCATCAACTGATAGGTTGAACACTTTTCCCCAAGGGACGTCGCAGAGGAAATCGCGAAAGGCATCCCAGTCAGCTTTTTGGTATAGGTAGGAGGTCCTATAGGTAGGGAGCTCCTGGGCGGAGTGAGATTGGAAAGAAATACTGAGAGAGACTATAGCGTGGTCGGAGTTGCCGAGAGGGCAAAGCTGCGAGACTTGACAGGCGTCAGGCGCAGAGGTGAAACATATATCTAGTAGTGAGGAATGACCCGAGGGAGTGCCTGGGAAGCGAGTGGGGAAGTCCACTACTTGCGCAAGGGATTGGGAAATAGCGAAGTTCATGGCGTGAATGCCCGCTAGATCAGTAACGGCGTTTTCAAGCCACTCAGAGAGATGGGCATTGAGGTCTCCAAATACAAATATGTGGGCGAATGGGTGATAGGAAATAGCCTTATCTATGTTGTCAGCAATGCTATCTAGTAGGGAGCAGTCAGGAGAGGAGGGAGAACGGTAAAGAAAGAATAGGTAACTAACCGAACTGAGGAGAGACAGGCGGAGACATATGTATTGGTCAGTAGATTCGAGTGAAGTCACCCTAGCTATGAGGAGGTGTTCGCTGACGTAGACACCCAGCCCATGCATGTGGACAGTGGAATCCTTCCTTAAAAGGGGAAGATAACCAGGGATGGAGAGGTCAGAGGAGGGAATAGCTGAGTTGAGGTTAGTTTCGCAGAGCGCAAGGATGTCAGGGGCCTTTTCATGCAGGAACGCTTCTACACTAGGAAAGTTAGTACGAATGCCCCGGATATTAGTAAAAGAAAGGTTAATGGGTTTAGGTGGTTTGAATTTAACTGGTTTAGGGTCATTTCTGATTTGTTTAGTCATGATCTTTTTATAGAAAGGGAGCAGCAACCAGGAAACTGCCAATCCGGTACCCTCACAGTGATGAGCCGTTGCCACCAACCGGCCAGATCGCAGGAAACTCACGGAAGCACCGATACCAAGATCTGAAGAGAGAGAAGAGAAAGCCGGAAACCACATCCTAAACAGGAAACAAGGGGCAAGCCTCTACTCAAGTTTAATAGACGTGGGAGGAGTATGGACCGGGCGATAGTGTGACCTATCTACTCCTATTTAAAAAAAACAAAACAAAAAAACAAAACAAAAAAAAACAAACTTCCAAGGGTGGAAAGTTAACTAAGTTAAAACTTAGTTAACTTTCCACCCTTGGAAGTTTGTTTGTTTGTTTTTTTTCCTTTTCCAAATGAAGCATGAAAGCCAAAATGTGAGAAAAAAATACAGATTTAAGAAACAATTCGTAACATACCTCAAAGTTTAACACAGGAAATTTGAATTAAGAAAGTTTCAGTCTTCAACTTTTGCTTTTCCCAAAAATCAACATCTAGTTAAGCTGCTTGGTAAATTTGAATTTGAAGAATTTTTCTTATATATATATATATATATATATATATATATATATATATATATATCCGTCCATATGGACAGATGTGCGTTGTGGTGCGGTGGATGTTGGCTTGTAAAGGGAAATCGGTGAGCCGAGTTCCAATTTCAGTCGAACATTCTGCATTCACTTGCGCACTAGTACTCTTGGGAAAGGTATTAATCCGTCCATTACCTCCATTTATGGGTTAAATAACTGAGGTCTGCTGTTCATGCGATCTGTGGTGAACTTCTGCACCGATTGTGTTATTAGCAGTTCCAAAAAGTGTGGATGGTGCTACACAAGCCTTCACCACTCTAAACAGTTAGACACTCATACGTCGAAATCGGGGGAAGAGTCCATAATATATAGCAATCGGAGTCTAACCGTACTGATGAGCTGTGATACAGCGAAATAGATCTGTCTGCGGATGACTATTTACGCTCTCACACCCTGATTGAGCACTCTGGAAGAATGGTTGACTTTGAGAAACAGTAGCTGCCCTGGATTGTGCACATCGCTCATTCACTAATTAATTAGAGCACTCTGGCTATTGGGTGTGTATAATGATAATATACATGCTAAAGAGTCTGCCTTCTTCTACCGTGCGCCCATGGCCTAGAGGTAGAATCACCGACTGACGCCACTTCGGTCGGGTTTCTATCTTGGGTTAAAAGCAATCGGAGTCTAACCGTACTGATGAGCTGTGATACAGCGAAAGAGATCTGTCTGCGGATATATATATATATATATGAATTTTTAATCATTTCACCTTAATCAAGGCAGTTTTACCGCCACTGGCATGCAGTGGCTTACATAGGCAGAAACTGATGAGAAAGAGGAATAGTTAATAGGGGGTGTCAGGAAGTGGGTAAGAGAAGGATGATAATGCTGGTGTGATGAGAGTGGAGTGGATGGAGAAAAGAGCATGAGAGAAAGGATGCGAGTCAATGAGATGGAAGATGACTATTGACCTTACATTTAGATTCTTGGAGATTGTAGCTGTCGAAGAAGCAAGCATACGGAAGGGAATTCCACAAGCGGGGAGTGCGAGAAAAGAAGCTGTTAAAGTAATAGTTGCGGTTACATTTTATTGGTTTCACTGTAAATGGATGGAACCTAGGTGTTGGTCTAGCAGCTCGAGTAAATTCATACATAGAAGGCACTAGTGAGCTAAATTCATCTGAGCAGAAGTCATGAAAGTATTTGTAGAAGAGACACAAGGAAGCCACCTTACGCCGGTGAGAAAGTGACTGCAGCTGAGCTGCCAAATCGGGATCGATTATATTATGAGGAAGTGAAAAAATAAAATATTTTATAAACCATTGTAATAACACAATTATAATATATGTATATATTCTTGATTGAATGATATTTTAATGGATAACCATGTTTGAGTAGACGCCCTGTTTATTTATTAAACAGTATACATATTATTCGTCTAACGTCCTGAATATTTTAGAAATCTTATTAGATTGCTAGACGAAAATAAATAAATAAATATAATACTTTAAAAATAGACAGAGCGTCTACTTAAGTAAGGGTATCCACTAAAAATAACGTAAAAAAATAAGAATACCCTTTTTCATCTAAGAAATATTTAACCTGCATTGACCACACATTTACCGTTACAGCTGCGGGCACATCAATTCTTCTTCTCTTTCGCCTCCTCCTCCCTCATTTTCTTCTTCTTCTTCTTTAAACATCATATCCCTTCAGGACGTAGGCGATCATGGACTTCGACTTGGCCCTGTCTCTTTTCGTTCTCAATACTTTTTTTATTCTCTTGGTATCTCTCCCAAACCCTGCTTAGTCATCCATGTGCGCAAGCTTATTAAATATTTCTTGCGCTTCTGTCACCTGTCTCTCTTTCCTTCTATCTGTCCTGTGAGTATTAGATTCTCCAGGACGTCCTTTTTCATTATGTGTCCCAGGAATCTCTGCCCTTTCTTCCTGTTGTTAAGTATTAGTTTCTTTTGTTGTTGTTTGTCTCCTCTCCAACACCTCATCATTGCTCGCGTACTTAATCCATGGTATCCTCTGCATTCTTCCGTAGAACCGCATTCTTACTGCGCCAAAACTCTTCTTCATCCGTGAAGAGATCGTCGAACATTGGCTACTATACAGAAGGACAGATATCACATAGCAGTCCAGTATTCTGTTTCTAATGATATTTTCTTGTCTCTCACTACTCTTGTTATCTTTTGAAATGCGTCATTGGCTTTGCCAATGTCTCTTCGGATGTTAATGTCGCACTTTCCATCCTCTGTCAGAACGCTTCCCAAGTTCCATTTAGTAATTTCTTCATGATTTATAATTTTTTTTCTCTTAGAATATATTTTTAGGGAATTAGGCTTTTCAAGTTTATTATATGTTATCAATCTTTCTATTATTTATGAGAGTTTCCTTCCTAACCTTTTAAGTTAGTGTAGAAAGTCAATATTTTTATATCACTATTTTCCATTCCAGGTTACAGATGTTATTCATTCTAGTTGCTACTTCTGTGGAAAATCTTCAAGTTTATTTGTTAAATTTCTTTGTTTGTGATTTTGTAGCGCAAGTTTATGAGATCTGAAGATCCCATGTTTTAGTCATTGATTAGACGGATGTGCGTTGGATATCGGTTCAAAAGGCGAAATGAGTGAACCGAGTTCGAATTCCAGTTGAATTCGTTGCATTCACTTTAGCTCAAATACCTTGGGAAAGGTATTAATCAGTCGCTTCCCCCTCCATCGATGGCTTAAATATAAGAACAGATTGAGTAATGGCATTGGGGAAAGTTTTTCTGCCAAGTCAGTCATGTCTCTTTTGAGAAATGATCGCCCAAGTTTGTATCACGTATGGCACTTAACTGACTGATTGATCTGAGAACTCGGTTGTATATCGACGATAGATTTGACATTTCTGAACTAGTTGGACGTCAAGCATAACATTAAAGTCGAAGTTTCGATCTGACGAGCCTATTAAAGAACATGACTAAAATTATTTGGTCAATATGGCAATTCTGCCTGCCTGATTTCGAACTGAAACATTTATTTCGTTCACCAGGGCAGATTGTTCTAGTTACACGAGTCATACCACTTCCTGATGTCTCACTATCGGTTATCTCCCTTTATTTCAACTCTCTAAATTTTTGTTCACCTCAGCTGTAACCAGAAATTGAACTCACTACTATTTGAGTTATTCACTGGATCTAACGAACGCTTTTATCCACTGGGTCATGTCCTTACTTTTTTTTTTCGTGTGTGTGTATATGTTTGACGCGGTTAGTCAGGGGCTACCCTGGTCAACGCGGCACCAGTTGTGACGTCGGACAACAAGCCTTTCGGCCGCTCTTCGGCGTGATGGCTTTGGCACAGTAGCTGGTCTTCAAGTCGTCTAGTTACAACGGTGTTCTTCCTCACTAACGCTGTGAACTTTGATCCTAAGGCAAGTTGAAATCTTGCTAGCTGTCTCTTTACCAAGTTAACCAGACCGGACGCGCGCGCACAATTGGGTTAATGAAAATCGCACCAAAAGTAAATTGAATGACGCGGAAAAAAGCCTTTATATACAAAAAAAAAAAAAAAAAAAGAAATAGAATATAACAATCGTCAATTTCTTATTTTTTCAACGGAGCGAAAGTTTCATCTAAGAGTAGTCTTTATCGTCTCAACATTAATTCAAGCTTTCGGTTGGTAATGTCTAACACTCCAACTGAAGTTTTAAAATTGTGACGATTCAAAATAGTTTATTCAAGCTTTTCATAGAAGCTTTACGGAAACTGCCTAAGAGTGGTCTTGCTCTCTCTCTCTCTCTCTCTCTCTCTCTCTCTCTCTGTGTGTGTGTGTGTGGATGACGGCGGCGGTAAATTCGTCTTATCTGCCTTAGCTCAGCGCAGCAACCTCAAACTCACTCCGAATGGTTCGTTTTTTGACTTTAACTCTTTCTTTGCTCTTTCCTGTTTCTTTACATCGTCAGCCAGGACGCTATCGGAGGCGCGTTGTTTGACTTTAACTATTTTCGGTCGGTCGGCGGCAGGCTTCTTTACGTTTCTTTACATCTTCAGAATATGTGACCAAATTTATATATGTACAATTACAGTTTCTGAACTGTGTGGCTTTGGGTCCTTATTCCGAACATGGATTTGTTGAGTATAAAAACAGTATTACACAAATGTTGCCTAGAAAATCAGCATCCATAATTCCGAATTCGAAATTGGAAGTCCACTAGTTGTGGTAAATACGCGATCGTCTTCGCTATGAAGCTAATTTCTAATTGGTGTGATCAGGCGTAGAGCTGACGCTGTGATATCAGCTGAGAGGTACTGCGTGATAACCGAACGCGCTCAAAATGGAGTACGGCATAGGTTGCTAATTATCACGCAGGCTTCTCCTTCTATGTACCTTGTCTCTTCCACATCGCTGTATTCCTTGTAGCTCTTAACCCCTTTTTTCTTGATATTTCTTCCAAATTCTGCTCTGGCATCCACTTGCTCAAGCCCATCAAGTATGTTACACAATGATTTCCACTGTCTTTTTTCCCCACTATATGTCCTGTAAGTATCAGATGCTGTTTCTTCCTGATGTTAAGTATAAATTTCCTTTTCGTTTCTATCCTCTCCAAAACCTGTTTGGTCCATGGTATCATCAGCATCCTTCTGTAGAACCACATTTTGGTTACTTCAAGTGTTTCCTTTATTGTTTCAGAGATTGCTCAGTATCACGCATGTGTAGTTCTTAAAATTGTAAATCAAACATACTGGCGAAGATAAATATCACCAACATTGATTTGAAGTTATTATAATTTTTTTTCTATTTGTCGCGAAAAGAAAAAAAAAGTGGCATTTAATAATAAATTATATGAGAAAACATTGATTTCCCCAGTTATAAAAATTGTTCAGCTGACTGGCTACAGTGAGTTTTCTTGAGAATCGGTGAGTTCTATTCTCTTAAGGCACAAGTGTTAAGCACCGGTCAGGCTAGAAACTTTTACATTATGACAAGGCAGTTCCAGATTAAATTGCTTACAACTTATTGAAGGAGAAGAGGATTCCAAACTCATATTGACAAGAGATTAAATTCGCTAGGTAGAACGTATTAAAATTATTAGGTTTCTGAATTTTCAGACAAATCAACGCATATTTGGGTAATTTGTTGTGCGTTGTAGTGCAGTGGATATCGGGTCTGAACGAGAAATTGGGGAGCCGAGTTCGAATACCAGTTGAATTCCTTACCTTGAAAAAGGTATTAATCCATCTCTTCTTTCCAGTTATGGGTTAAATAACAGGGCAGATTGGGTTCTATAACCTTGGTTGGCAACCAGTCTACCACAGAAAGCAATGGCAGCCTAGTGTGGGATAATCTTCCGCACAGTCAGTCATGTCTCTTTCGAGACATGATCGCCCAAAGCGTGTATCACGTATGGCACTTAACCGATTGACTGCAGGAATAAGTTCTTTTTCATCATATTGCGTCTTGATTGTATTTATCGTTGGGTTGATAGGTGAGCATTAGTGGATTTTATATTTGAATCTTATCACTTTACTTGTTATTTTGAATGGATAATATTCAGTAGACGTTCTGTTTATTAAATAGTATAATTATTTATTTATTTTCTTTAAGACGATTTCTCGAAGGTTCAGGCCGCTATGACGATAATAAATATACTAATTTATAAATACACGTCTACTAAATTAAGGGTATCAGCTAAAAATAACGTTTAACATAATAAATATATCACGGATTAATAAAATAAAATCCATTACTTCTTTTAAAAATGCTTCAATCTGTGAAAAACCGTTGTTTTGGTTCATGATTGCGTTTATACGTAACTATTAATGGTCCGTATACATTAGTCTAGAGGTAAACATTAGTCGTATTTATTATTCGAATTTGTAAGCATCCACCTGATTATGGAATTTATGTTGTCATATAGATTGGTTGCCTGGTGAGGAGCAAAATCGTTAAACTTTAGTAACGACTTTGCTGGTTGGCCTTATTTCACGCTCAGTTTTCGATATTTTAGAATATTCAACTGTTATGAGAATCTGGAATCTGCAATATTATTGATCTTGACCTAGCATCTGGGATTCAGTCATTTTCCCCAAATCGTAATGTAGCTTCCTTATGATTTTTCTATAAATACATTCATAGTAATTTGTTGCATTCACTTACGCACAAATACCATTAGGAATGGGATTAATATCTCTCTTCCCTCCAACTATGGGTTAAATAACGGGACAGACTGGATTTTATAGCCTTGGTTTGCAACCAGTCTATCGCAAAAATAATGGCAACCTAATTCGAGAAAATTTTCTCTCCCAGTTAGTCATGTCTCATTAGAAACATGATGGCCTAAGTGTTTATCAAGTTTAGCACTCAGCTGGCTGACTGACTAGATTAGCAATAAGCGCTCGTCGTTTTAAAGCCGAACTGACTAGAAGTAACCGTAAGTTCTATGCTAATATTTTCATCTCTTGGACTTCTCGCTTGTGCTAAACTGTTATGGCCTTTTACATTCCAGTTAACCTTGATGCTTTAAAATTTGAATGCAACAGAAATAGTTAAATTTTGTCTTCTTAATTCTTCTTTAATTTTTCGTGATCCTTAATAATATTTTTCTTTTTTTTTAATTGTCTAACGCTTACTTACTTTTCTTAGTGGCTTTATTGCCTTGCCGTTTCACATCTTGTCTGAGTGAATGCAACCTGAATCAAAACTATATTTATCTCTGTTCTTTATTATTTTGCGTTTCGTTTTGTTTTTATCAACTGTCATGGCTGGGTAGCAATTTTATGGATTTACTAGAATTCAGTCCAGTTTTGTCAGTGTTGGTATGGATACAACGTGCATCAGATTAGTGTTAATCACTGCCATCAAGGTATTGTCTTAATGCCGTCATTTCAGTGTAACGAAGCAATGACATGGAGACATTAGCGTTATTAATTACAAAGCAAGACCAAAATAGGAGAAAATTATGATATGGCTAGAGAGCAGCTGAGTGGTAGGGCGAGGAATGAATAATGGAGAAGTTCTTGAAAATATAGCAGTATAACAAGAAATGAATAGACATTATTTGGTTTGTCGTCATGGGTGTACAGCCCATAATTTCGGGGTAGTATCTTTTATACTGTTATCAAAGCCATGATATGAGTTCAAATTCGAGGCAGGGCATTTTATATTCCACACGAACTTAACTTTGTTGAAATCTCTGCCTTTGGGCGGAGAGGAACCCAGACAAGGCTATGTCGGGGATCAGAGTCTCACCTGAGACAAAACAGACAAGAGCCCGGCCCTTTCTATGCAGGGTCTCCTGGAAATTCTTCTATTCCTGAGAGTACGTGCTCGGAATTCTAACCTAAAATTCGGCCTTGAGGTACATCCCACCTCTGTGAGGAGGTCTCGGTTAAATCTCCAGTTTATATTCACTTTAAATTAATTTTCTTAGTAAAAAAGTAAGAAATTGTGTGAATGGCTTTCAGTGTGGTTCAGTTCACTGTGTTGTCCGGTTCACACTCTGCATTTCATCTACAGGCACTGGAGTCAACATAAATAAAAACCAGGACCCCGTCTCTTTGTAGACAAAAAGAGTCTCTACTTGGACTCCATATCATCATCATTTAGCGCCTGTCTGTGCCCTTCACAATATTTTTTCTCCCTCTTAACATCTGCTATGATTCATTTTCATCATTTACATTTTAAATGTGAATATTGAATTAAAATAAGTCCCAGAAATACCCTGATGAAGTACGGGATTGAAACCGGTCGGTCGTTTTGGGATTCTTACTTTTTATTCCATCTTTTTTAAGCATCAAAAATACCTGTAAGTATGAAGGCTTATTTTATTAATTTCAATATATATATATATATATATATATATATATATATATATATATATATATATGGGTGGTGCGATATATATATATATATATATATATATATATATATATATATATGACTATTTACGCTCTCAAACCCTGATTGAGCACTCTGGGAAAATGGTAGACTTTGAAAAATAGTAGCTATTCTGGCATATGCGCATCATTCATTCAGCAATGAATTAGAACACTCTCAGCTACTGCGCGTGTATAATGATAATATACACGCTAAAAAGTCTGCCTCCTTCTACCGAGCGCCCATAGCTCAGAGGTAGAATCGCCGACTGATGCCAATTCCAATTGGACACTGAGGAAAGGGTTCCCTGTACTATGTTAAAAGCAATCGGCTGTCTAACCGTACTGATGAGCTGCGATGCAGCAAAACAGATCCGTCTAAGGATATATATATATATATATATATATATATATATATAAGCAGCTCTTAGAAATTCTGCTAAGGTTGGACACTGAGGAAAGGGTTCTCTGTACTATATTAAATGCCAGAGCTTTGTTATATTTTAAAACTTCATGTGAGTAGACACCAAATACGACTATCAGCTTCATGAGTTTTAATGTCTGAAAATATGAATCCTTATAAGTTCAGGTATGTCCAAGATGGTAGACGTTTAGCTGGTGAGAACACACACCAATCGGAATTACCGAAAGAAGGCTAACCTATCCACCCAAGATCTAAACAACCGCAAATATCTCAGCTATTATTATTATTATTATTATTATTATTATGTCATTTTTCATTACAAATAAATTTCTGCTATGGTCGCACTCCCTACGAAGTCTGCAGGAAGACTTAAGGCAGGTCGTGGTGTGTCGTTATGGCTCAATTTCATATTTTTTCATATCTCCCCTAACATCCCTAGCGTTACATAGACAAAGTTCTCCTTAGTGTGTGGGCTGTACTTAACAAAATATTTTTTGTATATCTCTTAAGCTGATTCTTTCAATGTGTTGTTTTGTTCCATTTTTTAATTATTCCAAGTGCACCTACTATCACTGGCACGATTCTTGTTTTCAATTTCCCTATTTTTTTCTATTTCAATTTCCAGGTATTGATATTTTGACAGTTTTTCGAATTCCTTGGTTGTTATGTTACAATCCGCTGGACAAGCCATATCAGTTAATAGGCAAGTTTTTTCTTTCTGGTTGTTAACAATAATGTCCCGCTTATTTGCTTTAATTTTTCTGTCTGTATAGAAGGTGTAATCCCATAGAATCGTGACATCTTCTATTTCTGTAACCGGTGCTATTGATGTTCATACCAGTATTTGTTTACATATTTTTGTCATGGATTCCGGGTGAGGAGCCGCACAAAATAATAAATAACAAAAACAAATATGGAGATAGAAAATGTAAGTTATATTGAACGTAATATACAAACTGGAACCCGGGTTAGTCAATTTAGGAATACTATTAGTAGAAATAATTATATACTGTCTTGAATTGAAATAGTAGATCCGGGTAACTGATTCTAGCTGAGTGGAGCTCAGAGCTACTGCAACTCTAACTGTGATTCCAGATCTAACTCCAACTAAACAACTCTACAACTTACAACTGACTTGCAACTAAACTCTACTGTTCTCTCTATAGGCAGGATCATATGTACACTCAGGCGAGTCCATTGTTATGTACAAAGGGGCGATTCCCAACAATTTTCCATAGTGTTTATTATTATTATTATTATTATTATTATTATTATTATTATTAGTAGTAGTAGTAGTAGTAGTAGTAGTAGCATTTAGTATTAATAAAGACTGGAAATGATTCATCGGTGTGATAAAATTATTTTTCGGCTACACTTTTACAACCTTGGCACCTTGGACTTGCCTGGGGATATTTAGGTTTATTTTCTCGCATTGCAATTACCGGCCGTCTGGGGATTGTGTGAGAAGGTATGAACTTGGCAGCTGTGGTAACTCAATGCTCTCGTGAAATTCGATTTAATCTCTCTCTCTCTTTCTCTCCCCCCTCTCTCTCTCTCTCTCTCTCTCTATATATATATATATATATATATATATATATATATATATTTATGATTAATATGGAGAAGTTTGAGACTTAACTGAGCAGAGTTATACTGACTTCGAAGCAGATGAAGAAAAAGCCCCGAGAAGTGAGAGCATCACAATGGGGTTTTCACGAAGTTTCGCATTCAGCATAACTTTACTCAGTTAATTGACAAATTTCTCCAATTAATCCAAACATTCTATCTTTATCTCGATATCGAGCTATCTACAACAAAAAATCTGCTTGTCAAAATATCTTTTTATCAGTAGATCAGTGAAAACAAAACTTGGAACTAAGCATCATGACAACACAACACTATAATTATATAATTTTATAACGTTGGTTTTCTTAACGTTATTCTGCTGGGAACCTTTGGTAACTCGCCGTTATCGAGTTATAATATTTCGGTAACTTTGCGTAAAGTCAACGCATCTTTCAAATAAAACTTGATAATGGTCTCGGAATAAATTCTCTCGAGTAAATCACTCAGAAAAAAAAATCTCTTCATGGACGGACAACACCGGAATGATGCACAACACAGAACAGGTGTTTATCTACCACCCCGGAATGTGGCACAAGGTTTTTTACAGTGAGGAATACGAACCTTAAAGCCCAGGAACATTTTTCTTGTAGACCTTACACCTAGCAGAGTCGGATAGCTTGTCTAATTTTCCACAGACCAGATTCTGCCCTTCGACCAAGCCTAGTCTAGATTCCTCTGTGCCTTGAGTCTGACGATGTAAGACTCCGTTGCTGAATGACAACTCAGAACGGTATTTTCTGCCTTCCCACAGAGGCAGAATGTGGTAACAGTTTTTTTTTATAGTGAGGAACCTGAGCCCTAAAGTCCGACGAGGTTAGAGTTCGTGCTGATGCACAACTAAGGAACACACTCAGACATCTGTCTGAATGCTTTATATATATATATATATATATGTATATACTGGATAAAGAATAAATAAAACTGGTATTCCAACAATATTTTTAGCGATGAATGTAGAGCCACATTAAAATGAACCTGATAGTTAAGCTAAAGTTTCAATCCTTCACAGAGAGAGTCAATTATTATCACTTAGAAGGAAACATGGTAATTTTTTACGCTGACATTTTAGAAATTAAAATCATTCTACTCTTAAAAGAAGATGATGATGTTGATAGGTAAGATTAGAGGACAAGTGTTTTTTTTTTTGCCATAGGCAAGAAACTTTCAGTTAAAAGGTATATTCATACATTGCAATGCTCCTTTACATACTGTAAAGCAGAATATTGCCCACCTTGCCAAGGAAAGGTTAAAAAATACCAAGTTAATAGAACAGATTCTACTCTCTCTCCAAATCTCAATCTAAGAGAAAACTTGTGAAACAGGCTACTGCACACTTTTCAATTTATCTCATTTTCTGTCAAATGTACGAAAATATCCGCGCCTGCTTTCCATCAATTAAAATCTAATCTATTATGGAAGGTAAATGGAGCCTAATGCCCTCTTAAGGTTTTGAATCCCTAATCAAGAATTTCTGAAGTAGTTCTTGATTGGTGCTGCTATTTGAGTTGATCGGTAATCATGTTTATTCACTCGCCAACTTGAAACAAATGCGGCACAAGGTCGAGATTAAAATCGGAATTTACACGAATAGAGACTTGGGATAAAAAAATTACTCATGCCCTCTTTTTCTTTCGGATGCCTCAGATGACAGTTTATGGTTCTAGCCGCTTCTAAAGGAAAAGATTTACATGGAAAGATTACCCTCCTCCACGAGACTTGCCTTCGGCAATATTATGCTATCTCTGCACAACAGGGCAAACTGATGAAAAGCCTATTTATTCAAGTCTATAAAGCCAGAGAAAAATGAGATAAAGTCATAGGCGGAGAAAAATCGCAGAGAGGGTTGGGGATAGCTTTTAAAGACAAATATAGAATCACCCCCAATAGGGAGGCAACGAGAGACAAGTTAACCCCTAGCAAGTCATTCCAACTGTCTTATGTTTTAAATACAAAATGTGTCTTGTTCTCGGGGAACATATAATAAAACTTCAGAGATCTTATATCTGGCAAGTTCTATTTAGTTTTTAATTATTTCACCCCAAGCAAGGTGATGATGTCACTAAGACGCAAGGAGTTACTGGGACTGAACGTGAATGATAAAATTTTAGTGACGAGAAAAGTACAATAAAAGAACAGGATTTAGCTTGTCAGAAGATGACGATTAATGTTGCCTTTAAATGTTTGAAGATTGAAGGTGGACTTACAAATTGTTCGTTAATTGTTTGTGTAAATTCCGACTTTATTTTATTTGGATCCTTCACAGAGAGAGTCAATTATTATCACTTAGAAGAAAACATGGTAAATCTTTTGGCTGGCATTTTAGAAATTAAAATCATTCTACTCTTAAAAGAAGATGATGATATTAATAGATAAGATTAGTGGACAAATATTATTATTGGTCTACTATTATTATAATTATTATAATTATTATCATAATATTTATTATTATGAATATTATATTTATCTAATATTGTCAAAAGCAATTCTAATGGTGGAGGGTAATCTGCCCATGTAAAATTTTTCCTTTAAAAGAAGGCTAGTATCATAACCTGTCATCTGAGGCATCCGAAAGAAAATGAGGGCATGAGTAATTCTTTTTATCCCAAGTTTCCGTTCCTGTAAATTCCGAGTTTAGATTGTAGTTGGCAGGGAAGCAAGAAGTTGGAAGGGAGTTCCATAGCTGAGACGCGCAAGAAAAGAAACTACTAAAACAGAACTTTCCTGTGATAGTAAAATTGTCTATGATATTAAAACACGCACCGTAAAAAATAACGGATTTACTTTAGTCATTTCACACCAAGAAAGATGAGAATGCCCCTAAGATGCAAGTGGTTAATAGAAGCAAAATCAACAAACAAATAAATAAATAAATAAATAAATGAGAAATCTTTACTGAGGAGAATTGGATTTATAATTTTGAAGAACGTGCGTGTACTTTTCTCTGTCTTTGCTATAAATCCTTTTGAAGAAGGCACGAGGCAGGAAAGCAAGAAACTAAAAGTGAGTTCCACGGGTAAGAAACGAGAGAAAGAAAAAAAGGAAAAAAATTATCAGAATAAGACCTACGGTTATATTTCAACAGTGATATGATGAAACCTACTTGCCAATATAGTCAGTCAGTTAAGTGCCATACGTGATACACGCTTGGGCGATCATGTCTCGAAAGAGACATGACTGACTGGGCGAAAGATTATCCCGCAGTTGTTTGCCATTACTTTCTGCGGTAGACTGGTTGGCAGCCAAGGCTATAGAACCCAACCTGTCCTGTTATTTAACCCATAACTGGGAAGAAGAGATGGACTAATACCTTATTCAATGTAAGGAATTCAACTGGTATTCGAACTCGGCTCCCCGGTTTCTCATTCCGAGCCGTTATCCACTGCACTACAACGCACATCAAATTACCCAAATATGCGTGGATATGTCTGAAAATTCAGAAACCTGGGAAGAAGATTATCCCGCAGTTGTTTGCCATTACTTTCTGCGGTAGACTGGTTGTCGACCATTGCTATAGAACCCAATCTGTTCTGTTATTTAACCCTTAACTGGAAGGAAGAGACGGATTAGTACTTTTCCCAAGGGTATTTGTGCGCAAGTGAATACAAGGAATTCAACTGGAATTCGAAATCGGCTCTTCGATTTGTCGTTCCGAGTCGATATCCACTGCACCACAACGCATATCCTATAGTAGTAATATGGTAGTATTTTAAAATCATGCGTTTGAGGTACCAAGGATAAGAGCTCATTAGAAAAATTTCCCTAAAAATATTCCTAAAAGTAGATAGAGGGAATCCATGTCAAACCGGTTGGAAAATGACCGAAGCGGAGATACCGATTGAAGGCCGATCACATTACAGAAACTTCTTTGGATTTTATCAAGAATCTGGATATGTATAATTGGAGCACGAGACCAGATATTGCCGCAACATTCAGGATAAATAGTTGATACATAAACATGCTTGATATTCAGGTGATAAAATATCTATCTGGCACGATAGAGGAAACCAACTTACCCAGCTGTAGAACTAGCGATTAACTGAACATAATCGCCCCATGTAAGTAGAAAACGTAAGCCCAACGGAAGCCCAATGACTTGTTGTTTTGGATTTTAGCATCAGTTGATAGAGTGGAATGCATTTATTTGTTCTACGACCATTTGCCTAAACAGTCAAGAGCAATGATCACCAAAGAACTCCTGTTTAGTTCGGAGCTGTAACTTTATATTAAGTATATAGTCAGTTAAGTGCCATACGTGAAACACGCTTGAGCTATCATGTCTCGAATGACTGACTGGGTAGAAGATTATTCCGCAGTAGGTTGCCATTGTTTTCTGCGGTAGACTGGTTGCCAGCCAAGGATATAGAACCCAATCTGTCCTGTTATTTAACCCATAACTGGAAGGAAAAGACGGATTAATACCTTTCCCAAGGGTATTTGCGCGTAAGTGAATGCAATGAATTCAACTGGAATTCGAACTCTGCTCTCCGATTTTTCGTTCGAGGAGCCGAGGTATATAGTATTTGTTGAGCCGGGTATATAGTATTCAGCGCAAATGACCCCATTTTAATTACAATTTATTAAATTTTCAGTATCTGATATTCTTACCTAAATAATATGTTTTTCAGTTCTTATTAATGTTAACTCAAAGTACAAATGCCTGCGTGTAAAATATTTCAAATAAAGGTTTATATTTAATATTTGTTTTATATTTTCAAAATCAGGTATGATATACTCATGGTTAGTGGTGGTGTAACTTTAATTGATGGTTAGTGTTCCAGGGTTAATTGCATCATGTAACTGAGTTCTACCGATCTTTATTACTTAGAGAAAATTTTCCTTTTACCGCAAAGAGACATTTAAGAATCCAACATGGCGTTCAGTCACTCTTTGAGATAATGAGATCAAAGAATCTATCAACCAACCAATTATACAATGTTCTTCCTAGAAGCTATCTAATGTTTCGAATCATCTGGACTGATAAAATGCAATGCCTCTATTACAGGTTTGTCAGTTGGTATTAATACATAAATACTTGTATTCGTTTATCACAAACACTGTAATTTTATCAACAAATCACTTGAAAAACAAACAATAAAATTCAATACAGATAGTTCGATATGCGCATGTCTAATTATAATTATAATTATGCAGAGTATACACGCACAAGCATGCTTGTATTGTACATTCTGTCGTTTTTATGTGCGTTGTGGTGCAAAGGATATCGGCTCTGAATGAGAAATTGGGGAGCCGAGTTCGAATTCATAATCGAATTCCTTGCATTCACTTACGCACAAATACCCTTGGGAAAGGTATTAATCCGTCTCTTCCTTCCAGTTATGGGTTAAATAGCATGACAGATTGTGCTCTATAGCCTTGGTTGGCAACCAGTCTACCGCAGAAAGCAATGGCAACCTACTGCGGGATAATCTTCTGCCCAGTCAGTCATGTCTCTTTCGAGACCTGATCGCCTAACTGTGTATCACGTATGGTACTTAACTGACTGACTGTCCCATTAAGACCTGGACGATCATGGCTTTCCACAACGTCTGTATATTTTGTAGTTCGTATATATATTTGTTTATTTTACTGTCCCTTACCAATCTCTGTTCTGACAATTTATTTGTACAAGGCCGTTCGGTAGTTTATTTGGTATTTACCCGAGCCTTTCCACAAAAGCCGAGTGTAACACAATTTTTACGTGGGGCTTTCCCAGCGCGTAAGGTTCGAGCAAAACTTTGCCATAGATCATGCATACTCGATGTGGAGCTCTCGTCTATTTGCTCAAGAGGCGAAGAAGATCGTAACTTCATGTCTGGCAACGTCCTGTATTAGAGGTTTTCATTAGGCCGTGTGTGTCTTCCTGTCAATATTGCGGAAGGTGCAAAACAAAAAGAGGTTCTTCATGCGTTTTTTTCGTCTTATATAGGCCAACATGACGTTAGCATAAGGATATAATTCTTGGTCAGTGAGTAAGCATTTTATATTTACTGTTCACTTTTCTTTCAATTTAAGACACCATAACTCCTGTTATTTCTCAAGTAGAATCATTTTAATTTCAATAAAGTCTTTAAAATAACGACACATTAAAAACAATTATACTTCATATTTCCGCTTTAAAATATTTCCAGCAAAACTTCCACTTCTCTTTTTGTTATTATTTTACATCACTGAAGTAATTTTGCTTTTCAATTTCTACAAGCAAAACAATTATTAAAACTGTACTCGGGTAGAAATCCTTCATTCCGTAAATGATGGTTGAATCAATATAATTAATAAATAAAATAACTTTTCTTTTTAAAATTACAAGCAAGTTTCTAAAGCTATGATATTTATGTCAAATTTTTCATTTTGTAAAAGTATTTTGTGACATTAAAGCACAATTGTATTTATATAGTTATCAGTCACGCATACTGATCTCCTCTTTTTAGTAATAACATATTCTTATGGCATTAAGAGATGTTAATTGACATCACTAAACGAATATTTCATTAATAAATAGAGCAAATCAAGTTTCAAATATCTTTCTTTACATATTTTAATTACTTCGTTTGCTTCATGCGAGTTGTATTTTTAGTTACAGGGTGTAGCAGCAAAATCCGACATTTGACAAAATAAAAAAAATAAAAAATAGAAAACGAAATAGGCAATAAAAACAAAAGTTGTATATGCAGAGACCCGGCAGTTTGTTTAGCAACAGTTAGAGTTACATACTACATTATTTTTCAATGTAACCGCCGCCGGCGACGACCATCTTAAGGTGGGCGCGAAATGAATTTGGCGACCATGTCTTTGTCTATGAAGAACAGAGGACTGACATCCCCCTCACTGGAGATGACGCCAAGAACCATGACGGAGGAGGGAAACTTCGTATGCTTCATGACGGGAACCTCCTTGGTGTCTTTGCAGAACCACTTGTCGTTCTGCCTGTTTCTCCTCTGGTCCTGGATGAAATTCTTTTCTCAAGAGAATAAACTGAGCATTCTTTCAAAAGGGCCTGACAGTCACTGCTGAGATCAAACAGGAGGCGCTGAGGAGCGTGGTGAAGCCCTGGACACCCCTACGTCTTCTAGCTCCTGCACACAAGACCAAGACGACCCAGGCTTGTCTGCTCAACAATGTTCCTCACCACTTGTCTCCGGACTAGTGGCCGCCATCCTCACCTGACTGCAACCCGCTTGACTATTTCTTCTGAGGGAGGGATCGATCCCAAGACCAACAAGCACGCCTACAACACAGTCGACTTTCTGAAGTTCCCCGCTATGGACAAAGACATGGTCGCCAAAGTGTATGACCCACTTCGCACCCACCTTAAGATGGTCGTCGCCGCCGGTGGTGGTTACATTTAAAAATAATGTAGTATGTTATTCTAACTGTTGCAAAATAAATTCTCGGGTCTCTGCATATACATCTTTTGTCTTTATTGCCTATTTTGTTTTCTTTTTCTTTTTGTCAAGTGTCTGATTTTGCTACGACATCCTGCAATTTTATTTTATGATATATATATATATATATATATCATAAAATAAAATTGCAGGATGTCGTAGCAAAATCAGATATATATATAAATCTTGCGTTTGTAATTTTATTTGTCTTGACCTCGTATCTTGCTTTCCGTTAGTTTCCGTTTGCTTTCCTCTGAATTTCCTAAAAATATTTTCATTGTTCTAATGAGATTTTCTTTTTGAGAGCTCGACCGCATGTGTTTACTACTACGTTGGCTGATAGGTCTCATTGCTTTAATGTTGTAATAGGTTTCAGCATAAACTTGAGTCTAAGTGTTTCTTTTTTCACACCTCTCGCCTGTGGAACTCTCGTCCATTTTCTTTTTTGTTGCCACCTAAGTTCTTCTGGGTTTCTAAATCTGTTTCTTTTATTGTCCTTTACCCTCACTAATGTTTTCTTTTTCTTTTTCACTCTCAATAATCCTTGGTACTTTAGTGGCATTATCGCTTTTCTTGGTATGACTTAATTAAAAAAACAGAAACAAAAAAAAACAAAAACAATATTGAAACAATTTAACTAAATAAATCTATGTATCTAAACTTATTTATAAATGGAACTTTGTCTGTGTGTATGTGTGTATATCTGTTACCTATAGACTCCGAAACGGCTGAACTGATTTCTTCAAAATTTACACAGTCGTACTATAAGCGTCTGCAAATGTTCGTAGCTAGATTTTGTGTCGAGGTAACCCCGATAAATATCGAAAATCGATGATCGAAAAAATTGGGTTATAGAAGGAGTGGTCCGATTTTAATCAAATTTGATACACTCATAGAGAAAGACATAAGAAATGATATTCAGAAGTTCCAAGGTTGCAGTTCTTACAATAGTGCAGAAAATTTGATATCGATACCAGGAAATCAAAATTTGGCTTACATCCATTTATTTTTCTTTCAGTCTACGGTTTCACTTTAACTGGAAACAACTATTGCTTTTTAGTCTTTCGTGCCAACGTTCAAAGAGTCTGAGTTCCAGGACCATGGATTAGTTTTAAAGCTTTCATTATACCCGAGCAACGCCGGGTTATACTGCTAGTGCTTATATAAATCCGTTATTTTCTACTAGTTTTAATATGATACATTATTTCATCGGCCATGTTACTTCATTTCACCCAGAACGATGCCTGCATTTATAACATAAACCTATGTCTTCTGAGGCGAATTTAATCTCTTCATCACTTGCTATATATGCTGAAACGTAAAGAGCAGTACAGTCATTACGACTTGTTTAACAAATTTCCAACGCGTTCAAGGATATATTTTTACGTTTTATTTCTATTCAAATATAACACAGAATGTGATCGGAAAGAGAAAAGAAAAGAAAAAAGAAATTGCTGTGAACATTCACGCGTCATGTTCCACGTTCCTATAATTTATCACTTAATTGTCCTTTTTAATAGAAAAAAGATGGCTAAAAATGAAAAGAAATACACACACATACACACGCACACACATACAAACACACACATATATGTATTATTACTTAAACATTATTTTTCGTCGATACCCATTCGTAAGCAGTCACCCCGTTTTTTTTATTAAACAGCATATTTATTTATTTTCAACTACCGGCCAGAACATTCGTGAAATATTATTAAAGAAAATAATTTAAATGGAGCCTCTACTATAATTCAAGTATCCACTAAAAATTAGATTAAAAAAAAAATATGTTTATTAGTAAATAAAAATCAATCAATCCTTAAAATGTAACGCATTTTAATGTATTTTTTTGATAAACTCGCAGGGCCTGATCAAAAATCAAAGATCAAGTGGATGACGGAACGGGGGTTGCCAGGAGCAACAGGAGCAAACATACTAAGAGCCACAAGGGATAGGGAGACGTGGAGAGCCATGATCGCCTATGTCCTGAAGAAGAAAAAGAAGAAGAAGAAGAAGAAGAATGAGAGAAGAAGAAGAAGCCTTGCCAGGATTTCTCATTGGCGGCCATAATCTCAACAATATTCGATACGCGGATGACACGCTGCTGATAGCAGACATGAAAAAGAAAAATGCAGGACCTTCTACAGAAGGTAGCAAAAGAAAGTGAAAGAAAAGACTGAGTATAATCCTCAAGAAAACTGAATGCATGGTCATCAGTAAAAAGAGGAGCCCAATATGGCAACTGCAAGTCGGAGAATCTAAAATAAAACAAGTAAAAAAATTCAAATACCTGGGAAGGGTTTTGACAGAGGATGGAAAATTCGACACGGAGATCCAAAGACGCATTGGCATGGCCAAAGACGCCTTTCAGAAGCTAATCAGAGTACTGAATAACAGGAAAATCATTAGAAACAAAGAAAAGAGTGATATCTGTCATTCTGTATGGAAGTGAATATTAGACAATCAAAGATAAAGGAGAGGCTTAAGGCAGCATAAATGTGGTTTTACAGAAGGATGCTGAGGATACCATGGACAGAGCACGTGTGCAAGGATGAGGTGTTGGAAAAGATGCAAACGAGGAGAAAACTGATATTAAATATCAGGAAGAGACAAATAAGATTCCTCGGACATGTAATGAGGAAGGAAGGCCTTGAAAACTTGATGCTCAGAGGTAGGATAAATGGAAGAAGAGACAGAGAAAAGCAGTGATAGATATATTTCTTAGGTCTGAGCAAATGACTGATGGAGCGGGGCTTGGCAAAGATACCAAGAAAAAATTATTGAGAGCAACAAGACCGAGCCAAGTAGAAGTTGGAAGTCCATGATCGCCTACATCCTGAAGGGAGACGACACATGAAGAAGAAGAATCTGTTTTATGGTCTTTGCTATCCACATTCGAACGTCTGTCATCACGTTTTTTTTCTTTTAACTTTTTAGAAAATTCTCTTGCACTAAGGATTAAATTTCGTTGTCTTTCTTTCTTTCTTTATATATATATATATATATATTTTCTAAACATATGCTATTAAATATAAGAGACAATGAATGTCTATTATGTTTAATCATGAGCCGTTTTAAAGCAAAAATACGACGTTTAGAACGGCTCATGATTAAACATAATAGACATTCATTGTCTCTTATATTTAATAGCATATGTTTAGAAAATATATATATATATATGCCATTACCTTTCCTAGATGAATGAACCCCCACCAGCAAGGTATCTAACCAGTGTGTCACATATAGGGTAGTTAGAAGCAAATTTAATCACTGCTCGATCTTGTTATTGCCAAAAAAGTGAAACCATCCGTCAAATGCACATCATTTTCACTTTACTGGCCATTCAAATTGATAGCTGTGATATTTTTTTTCGTTTTTCGTTCATGTACATTTTGATTTAGCGCTGATTTCGTTTTTGCCTAAATTCTTAGAATGTTCGTCATGTATTTTTCAAAATTTTAATCTGCTTTCTTGTCTTTGCTAGCGAAATTGGAAATGTTCGCCGTCACATATATTTTTTTAACTTGTTAGAAAATTTTCTTACGTTACGGACTAAATTCCCTTCTTTCGCTTCTTCTTTGGTAAGTGATCTTCTAACTTAGATGTCTTTTTAAATGAAATAGATACACACTACTATCGCCCGGTTCATACTCCTGCCTCTTCTTTTGAACAGGCGTAGAGGCTCATCCCTTGTTTCCTGTTTAGAAAGGGGTTCCTGATTTCTTTCCTCTTCTCAAGTCTTAAAAGCAGTACTGTCGCAAGCTTTTTGTAATGTGTGTAGATAGTGGCGACGTCTTTTCATTATGAGGGTATCGGGTTGGTAGTTTCCGGGTTGCTACTTCCGACTGGTAGTCTAGAGCTTGAACTCTTGCGTAGCATCTTGAGAGGCTATTCTAATCGACAGTTGAATAATATTGTAATGCCATATGGCGCACGGATGAGTGTTCCTGCAAGTTCCTCCGGTGGGCAACCCTGAGGCCATATTATGCTACAGTCTGCGCTAGTTTCCTTCCTACACATCTTGCATCTGACGACCGACTGATACTACTGCTCTGGGACTCTACTTCCTCAAAAATCTTTAATTATGGCACCACACAAAGCAAGAATTAAAATTAAATCTCTTTCTCGAACATCCGTGATATCCGTATCAAATACATACAAGGCGTAAACGATAAATTGGCAGTACTTTCAATCCGCAGTTTAGGTTTTTTAAAGCAGCATTATCAATCTGAAATGTTAGTTGCTTTACTCTTTAGAGTTTGAAGTCCAGATTAGCCACCTAAAAATACTAACAAAATGAGTGCCAGTGTAGAATTTAACCATAGGATGGTTATTGCTGAATTGTTCCGCGCCGGGCATAAGACGTCTGACATTATCAGAGACACTGGCTATGCTCCTAGGACTGTTGTAGCAAACTGAATGGAAGGTAAAGACATGCAAAGGAAGGTTCACAGTCCGAGAAGTGATAAAATCCGCACCAGAAGGTTTCTCAGTGGCTTGGAACGATCCATTGCAGCAAATCCATCACGTTCAATGGCTAACTTGGTAAAAAATCGGAATGTGACCAAAATGACCATTTCTAATGCAGTATGGAAAGATCCTGGGATGAAGTCATATTGCAGACGACATCGTAACATTCTTACAGCGAAATCTAAGACTATACGTAAAGAGAGAAGCCCCTTGCTACTCAATCACCAGAAACACTATGGTGGTACCGTTCGCATTTTTGTGGACGACAAAAAAGTTCATGGTAGACGAAGTCGCCAACCGCAGAAACTCGAGAGTTATCACTACTGACCCTTCTTGTGTTCCTCCAGTCATGCAGAGTAAACACCCTGCCTGTCATGGTATTTGGAGCTGTTGCCAGCGATGGGAAAGTCATGCCCCCTCACTTCATTGAAGTGGGCCTGAAGATCAATACGGCGGAATATTTGAAGATTCTGGAGGAAGTTCTCTTACCCTGGATTAAGAACTATGATCCCAACAAAGTGATGTTCACCCAGGACTCTGCACCTGCTCATGGGTCAAAAGGAGTGCAGACCTTCTTGAAGAGAGAGTTGCCGCCTTTTTTACCTTCAAATGTCTGGCCCTCTAGTTCGCCAGATTTGAACCCCTGCGACTATTGGTTATGGGGCAATGTTGAGAAAGTCTCTAATGCTCACCTCAATAAGAGTGTGGCCTCCCTGATGACCTTTATAAGGCGAGCATTCCACGCTATCAAGAAAGATTCAGTTGACAAGGCCTGTCATGTTTTTAGGGCTCGCATTCAGCAAGTTGTGGACGCAGAAGGTGGACGCATAGAATAAAATGTTTGTATTTAATAAAACAGTTAAATAAACATACACAAATCTTCTTCTTCTATGTGCCCTGTCCCTTCAGGACGTAGGCGATCATGGCTCTCCACGTCTCCCTATCCCTTGTGGCTCTTAGCACACAAATCTTAAATGTCTTTAAATGTCCCTTCTTTATCAAGATTTAAAGATCTCAAACTGCCAATTTATCGTTTACACCCTATAAATATATATATATATATATATACTGAAGAGATTTCTCCATCACTTGTGACCTACTCCAGATCATTACAGGACAAACCCGAGTCCCGGATATGGCGGTACAGCAGGCAAATTTCTTTGATCTTTTACGAATATTCTACCCTGACAAATGCTCAGCAAAAAATTTATGCCTTTTTGCACGTCAGATCATTCCCTAGTCAGTGACCAGATTGACTCCAAACCAATGACATCTCCTGATTTACCGATCCACAGAGTCTTCAAACATTTATTCTTCCCTAAAAATGCTGCCCTAATCTCCAAATAGATCTTTTCTGGAATTGAGTATTTTATACGCACAAAAAAAAAAAAATTAAGCAAAAGACGAAACTGTCAGCTCTAGTTTACTCATAAATGCCCTGCATAAATAACACACCATAACGACAACTTCAAAATCTAACGCAAGGAGCTTTTTAGTCTGTCCCTTACTTTCAGAATCGCCCGACATCGCTGAAAGAGAATTCTAGAAAACGCAAAATGCAGCTAAGAGCGAGCTGTTTTGACCAAAGTTAAAAAGATGCTAATTGAATCTCGGGAATTCTGGGAGATCAGCAACCAAATTATGAACACTGATAATGCGACTGTGCCCACTATTATAAATGGCCCGGTGGCCATTTATATAAGAATATCAACCCAGAATGGTCCCTTCATTATAGCAAAGTTATTTAACCTGTAATTGAAGGATAAATTTTTACAAAACATGTAAAAGGCTGCAAGCGTATATCCGGTCTTCAAGAACGCGAGCAACCGATCCTCTACTTAAAATACATACCCATTAGTCTTCTCAGTATAATCAATAAGTCTGTGATGCCTTTATCAATATGATAATCATAGGAACAAACTCTTATGCAACAAGCAGTATGGGTTTTGATCAGTCAGATCCACTGCTGACTTCCTAACTACTATCACACAGAAAATTAGTGAGACTCTTGTGGATACACATACCGTAAGTACCATAGCTCTAAATATCTCGAAGACCTTTCATATAATGTAGCACAAAGAATTGCTTCACAAATTCTTCAACTATAGAATCACTGGAATAATTTTATCTACTACAATTTTTTTTAATAGGGAAACTTTGAAGGTACTTATTAATGGCTGATTCTCTAAGGAGGTCACTTTTCAGGATCAACCCTCTTTCTGATTTACATAAATAATCTAACTAAGAAAATATTCCGTTCATTTGTAAACGTCTATGCCGATTATACTACGATATATAGTTCAATTCAAAAAGTCTTGACTATCATAGATTGGGAGCTGACTTCTCTTCCAAGCAAACACCAACTTCCCAAAAGGGAATAATGCTTGTTTACATGTAATACCTTTAAAACTGTTGTAGCTAATCTTCGTCGCCAAATTGTTTTTATAAATGGAACTTTGTCTGTCTGTGTGTATGTGTGTGTGTGTGCCTGTGTGTGTGTGTCCTTTACCTATAGACTCCGAAACGGCTGAACCGATGTTCTTGAATATTTACATAGTTGTACTATAAGCGTCTGCGAGTGTTCTTAGGGTTTGTGTCGAGGTACCCCCGATAAATATCGAAAATAAATAATCAAAAAAATCTGGTTATAGAAGGAGTCATTCAATTTTAATCAAATTTGATACACTCATAGACAAAGACATAAGAAACGATATTCCGAAGTTTCAAGGTTGCAGTTCTTACAATAGTGCAGAAAATCGATAATATATATATATAAAAGGCAAGATGTTTTTGTGTGTGACTGTTTATCTGCCTGTATGTCTGTATTTTTTTCGGCCTCTTGTTTTTAGTTTTTGCTTCGGGTTTGGCTCTAAGTAGGTATAATTGTAGTTCTTAGTCTCAGCCATGATACTATTTACTCAGAGGACTTATTTAGCCTTCAAAATTCAGTTTACGACGAAAAAAACGTATTTGATATCGATACAAGGAAATCAAAATTTGACTTACATTCATTCATTTTTCTTTCAGCTTACGGTTTCGCTTTAACTGGAAACAACTATTGATTTTTAGTCTTTCGTGCCAACGTTCAAAGAGTCTGAGCTCCAGGACCATAGATTAGTTTTAAAGCTTTCATTATACCCGAGCAACGCCGGGTTATACTGCTAGTGTACAAGTAAAACTGTACTAGTCAGCAAAAAGAAGTGTATGCCCAAACACTATACTTACGCTGCGTCACGACATTCCGAAATTCCTATATACGATATATCTCTAAAGATAAAATGTTTGATTCCCTTTACCGCCCCAGTAAGTACCTGACTCATTCTTATATCCTCTACCATTATAAGAGCCAGATCAGGCCGAAAAAGGAGTACTGTTGCCAAATTTGGGCAGGGGCTGAATAGATTTCACTTTAAATTCTTGATAGAGTTCAAAGACGTATTCGGGTCCTTGTTGGAGAATAATTATTTTCCCACACTTCTACCTCTATTTTCCACAGGCAGGATATGGCTCGATCTCTACGACCATGAAAAGTGCTCGGACAAACTACATCGTCTGGTTCCAAAAAGTCTGATCTTCAGAGATGGGACCCGCGATGACACTTATATAAAACCACTCACACTCAATCCATATTCCATCGGCCAGAAGTAAGTTCCACTCAAATAAATTCTTCCCGTTAAACACGGCCCTGTTTATGGAACAGACTCCCAAGTGGATGTTTCCTCAATCACTACAATCTTGACCAATTCAAATCTAGAGTTAACCTTGTCTCCCCTCTTGTTACATACAAACTGCCCCTTTATGTAGTCTTTTACATCAAGTAAAACTCCCGGGGGGCCTTGTACAGGGTGAATCATAGTATAATGTATATATATATATATATATGGTGTCTATAAAGTTCATGTGCACTTTAAAACATTTATAGCTTTATTTGTATTTGCGATAGAAATAATTTGTAAAAAGGATTAAATCTATATTTTTTAAGGTTTTATTGAAACTTTATTCAAGTTTCGTCGCTGATAAATGGCCTTCCAGGCCGTGGCTTATCATGGACAGAGCCTGTCTCTTTAAATTTTTTCATCCATTTAGCAATAGTATTCCTATGAGGTGGTTCTTTATTATATTCAATTCGAAACTTTCTTTGTACACCAAGAGTAGATTTCAGTTCAGCCAACCAAAAGACAGAGTTTACCTTTTCCTCAGTTGAAGCCATGGATCAAATTGATTCTGAAAAAAAGAAAATATCTTTTTTACTTATCTAAAAATTATTGCAAGTTTTGTGGTAAAGAATTATCCAAATAACTATGCTTAAAACTAGGTACGTTAAACTTTATTTAAATCAGAATGTCCGTTGTGGTACAGTGGATATCGGCTCGTGAACGAGAAACCGGGGAGCCGAGTTCGAATGCTAGTTGAATCCGATTGCATTCACTTACGCACAAATACTCTTGGGAAAGGTATTAATCCGTCTCTTCCCTCCAGCTATGGGTTAAATAGCAGGACAGATTGGGTTCTGTAGCCTTGGTCAGCAACCAGTCTACCGCAGAAAGCAATGGCAAACTACTGTGGGATAATTTTCTCCCCAGTCAGTCATGTCTCAAAAAAGACATGATCGCCCAAGCGTGTTTCACGTATGGCACTTAACTGACTGACGTTAAATTTTATAACATTTTTCACAGGTTATTTCTCTCACAAATACAGATAAAATTATAATTTTTTAATGTGCCCACGGACATTATGGACACCCTGTATATATAACAATCTTAAGTTAATTCTTTTTATATAATATTCGGACCTAGACTGCCTTCCGGCCAACGCTTCTTCAAGGACACAATCGTTGGCACAAATGTAATTATATTAGACTGAAACGTATTCAAAGAGATAATGCTGGAACACGTTTAAAATTATAAATACGTAAAATTAAAAAAATAAATAAATTTACGATTAGAATAAATGCGTATATAAAGGAACGAGTAAATGATTCAGCGGTGCATAAACGAGAACAAAATTAAAGCTCAAAAATGTCAAAATAAATATAATGATCCTAAAGACATCCACTTGAGAGTCTGGTCCATAGTGCCATGTTTCGCAGAAAGCGTTTATTTGAGTGAAAGAAGCACTTCATTATATATATATATATATATATATATATATATATATATATATATATATATATATATATATATATATATATATATATATATAATGAATGGTTTGAACATTATTTTTTTTTATCGATACTCGTATTTAAGTAGATATTCTGTTTTTAATTAAACAGTATTATATATTTATATCTCCCGGCCTGATTATCTGCGATAAATTTTTATTACGAAAATGTGTGTCATTCGGCAGGATTTAAACCTGTGACTCCTATCTACATAGGGGAAGCTACTATTTGATCTGGCAACGTCTTGGGTTCGAATCCTGCCGAATGACACACATTTTCGTAAATAATCAGGGGACGTACGGAAGCCCTGTGCTTATGAAGAGTATATATGTATGAGTATGAAAACGATAAAAAAAGAAATCAGTGGATATGTAAAATTAAACGAAATCATAGTATATGTGGGAATATATACATAGGTATATGTGGATTTAAGTTAATATAAGTAAGTGGGCGGACCTGACGGGGTCAAAGATACGCCTAAAGTCAGGGGAATTGTTTTTTTTTCAGAGGTCATACCATCTAAGACAGTCAAATAACTTCAAACGAATACTACCCATTATTGGGACTATATCTCTTTCTCCCCTTCCCTCCCATTCCTTCATTTCTTTCTTTCCTCCTCCCACTCACAAATTTTGTCATTTAATTATTTGTTTGTAATTTTATGTTTATTATTGTTATTTTTATCATGTCCCCTCTTAATTCTAAGAAAACGTTCATTCCATCAGAAATTTTCTGCCAAATGGAGGAATATTGTAAAAGGGTCTGATGAGATGAGTTGTTTAAGCTCATTGAAATGAACTATAGTTTATAACTAACATGACGTGTTGAGTTTTCCTTTATAAACTCTCTCTCTCTCTCTCTCTCTCTATATATATATATATATATATATATATATATAAATGTAAACTTATCGGCATACTCGTTTCGAAAAAAAAATGGTGATACAAAAAGAACGAGCTAAGCACTTGAACATCAGTCAAAGTACGCAGCCCAAGGAAAAAAAAACCCGAGACGAGTAACCTAAAACAAAAAGTGCTCAATACGCAAGTAGAGCAAACAAAGTAAATAACTAACCTAGAGAGCCAACGAACCTACCTAGGATTCACCAAATTGGATCATCAGGGAAAGTTGAAGATCCAATTTGGTGAAACCTTGGTAGGTTCGTTGGCTCTCCAGGTTAGTTATTTACTATATATATAACCTTTTACCCTTTTTTATAAGTTCAATCAGTCACCTTCATTCCGACAAAAATAGAACACCACATAAACTCTTCCTCTCCTCAATATATCAGTCTCTCTTAACCATCCTCCTAACCTTTCTTAATTCGTGTGTAAGAATTTTAAGGTACGCAGATAATACAATGCTGATAGCAGACAAAGAAAGAAAACTGCAAGACCTTCTACAGAAGGTAGCTGAAGAGATTGACAAGAAAGGACTAAAAATAAACTCCAAGAAAACCGAATGCATGGTCATCAGTAAAAAGGGCAGTCCAAAATGACAATTACAGGTGAGGGACTCTAAAATCAAGCAGGTACAGAAATTTAAATACCTAGGAAGTGTTCTAACATAAGACAGAAAGTGCGACACTGAGATCCGAGGGCGAATTGACATGGCAAAAGAAGCATTCCAGAAGTTAAGTAAAGTATTAAAAAACAGGACAATTTCACTAGAAACAAAGAGGAGAGTACTGGATTGCTATGTGATATCGGTTCTTCAATATGGCAGTGTATGTTGAACAATATCTTCGAAGATGGCGGAAATACTTGAAGCAGCTGAAATGTTGTTCTACAGAAGGATGCTGTGAATATCATGGACCGAGCATGAGAAATGACGAGGTTTTGGAAAGGATGCAGACGAAAAGGAAATTAATACTGAACATCAGGAAGAGACAACTAAAGTTCCGTGCAATGAGGAAGAAGGGCTTGGAGAACCTGTTACTACCAGGCCAGATAGAGGGGAAAAAGAGACAGGGGAAAGCAGCGGATAACATATTTAAAGGACCTGATCAGGTGGATGACGGAACGAGAGTTGCATGGTGCAACAGGAGAAAGCGTGCTAAGAGACACCAGGGACAAGGAGAACAGCCATGGAGAGACATGATCGCCAGAAAGGACAGGTCACATAAAAAAAGAAGAATTCATTATCAGAAAAATATTTGACTCAATCAATTTATTCCTATAACCATTCTCCCATACTACAGATTACTTCCCCCATCCCCAACTTTCACCCAATAAAACTCTCTTCTCTGGTCTTTACGTTCCCTTTCGTCTTCTACGGAGGCTAGTTGTCAGGAAAGTAAGTTTTATTCATTCATTGTTTCCTCTTCTTCCCTTCCTTTCTTTCGTGCTACACAGAAGATTAGAACTCATTTCTTCGTCTTTATTTTTTATATGCTCTGTCTTTTTGTGACGTAGGCGATCATGGTCCTCCACATCACTTATCCCTTGTAGCGCTTAGCACGTTTTCTCTTAATACTTCTCCTAATCCATGCTCTGCGAACCACTTGCTCAAGTCCATCAAGTACGCCACGTGTAGCTTTCCCCTAACTTTCTTGACCTCTATCCGTCCTGGGAGTATCATATTTTTCAAGCCCCCTTTTCTCATTACCTGTCGCCAAAACTTCAACTGTCTCTTCCTGATGTTATGCATAAGTTTTCGTTTCGTTTCCATTTTCACCAAAACCTTGTCGTTGTTCACATGTTCGGTCCATGATATCCTCAGCATCCTTCTGTAGAACTATTGAAGCTTAACTAACTGGTTTGAGGATTTTTAGAGCTTTCACTTGACTTTCGAAATACAACCCAGAGATTGTTTCTTTACTTTTAATCGTTTCACACCCAATCAAAGCGACAGAGCCACTAAGACGGAAGAGGTTACTGAGCGTGAAAAAATTAAAAAGTACGTTGGTGAGGTAAAAGAACAAGAAAATTACAAGATTCAGGCAGAGAGAAGATGTCGAAGGATGTCGCATTTAAACGGTTGAAGATTGTAGTTACCTGGGAAGCAAGAAACCGGAAGAGACTTCAACAGACAGGAAATGGGAAAAGGAGAAACGTATAGTTATATCGAGGAATTTCAACAATAAAATGATATTGTGCTCGTTAATGTTCAAAGTAGCGTGGTAACTGATCGCTACCAGGACTCAAACACCTTCAGAATAACCAGGAATGTGAAACAGCGAAACGTCTGGAATGAAAATGTGTGTACACTTTTTTTTAGTATACTAGTCTGTTTTACATTTTTATTTCAAACCCACGACAAGCATAAAAAAGCTGACTGAAAATTCCGCAAATATTTCTATCTGTTCATAAATATTTACCTGCATGAATAAGAGAATTGTATATATATATATATATATATATATATATATATATATATATATATATATATATTCAAATGAATATATTTAAGAAGAATGCTATTATATATTTATCTGAGTTTAAGCTCAAACTAGCATAAAGATAACAACGAGTAATTTATTGTCCTGATTATCCAGTGCATAAAAATAATCAAAGAAGGCATGTCAGTGATATAAAGTGATTTTCTAAGCGTAGATGTATGAAAAGGACGAAAGCATCAGACACTCAGTGAGGATAGAACTCACTTATAATTGATCGAGCGAGACAAGCTTATTAACCATTACACCATATTGCATCGCCCTGTCAGTTAAGTGCCATACTTCATACACGCTTGAACGGTCATGCTTCGAAAGAGATATGACTGACTGAGCAGAACGTTATCCCGCAGTTGCCATTACTTTCTGTGGTAGACTGGTTGCCAGTCAAGGCTATAAAACCCAATCTGTTCTGTTATATAACCCATAACTAGAGGGAAGAGACGGATTAATGCCTTTTCCCAAGGGTATTTGTGCGTTAGTGAATGCTCCCGGATTTCTTATTCCGAGTCGATAACCACTGCACCACAATACACATCGCACGTCAGTGTTATAAGTACTTGGCAGAAACATCTTTTTAATACGTACTCCTAAAATGCACAACTATTAAAATACAAAATCTTGTACCGAAGCTAACAACACAATATTCAGAAGAAGGAAAAAGATTTTTGAACAATTTTTACATTCACTGTCCAGAAAGAGAAAACAATTTAGAGTATGCGAGAAAAAAAAATGACAGTATAAAAACCTAATAATACCATACTACCAGCATGAGCCAAAACATGCAATCTCTTTTATTATTATATATGTAATAAGCAATGCTATCTTACAAATCGTACATCAAGATACAGCTAGACATCATAGGTCCGCATCCCTACTTCTTATCCCCTCTTTCAATGATAGTGAAATGAATATTACTATATATCACAGCTTTCTACAACATATGGCTGCTGAAGTAGCCAATTTCTTAGAGCAGTTTTAATTCTACATCGCCACCATAAAGTTTGCCTCTCAGTGCGTCTTTCATTAGACTAAAAACAAGAAAATCTTGGGTGTGCTAAGTCAAGTGGGGGTGAAGAAGTGGTGACTGCTGTAAGGAATTGGCTACATCAGCAACTAGCTAGTTTTACGAAGCTGGAGTACATGTCATAATTTTTAGGTGAAAAACTTCCATTGAAAGAGGTGGTGACCATGTTGAGAAGTAGGGATGTGAACTGTTGATGTCTAGCTGCAATTCGATGTTTGATATGTTTGATTGTGCTTCTTATTTCTTATATCAAGAAATTGCCTTAATTTTGACTTAGCCTTGTACCTTGCCAGTTTTGAATAACGAAGCATGTGTAATGTTGGGTTTGCTGCCTAAATACACAACATTTTGCAGGTGATTTTTTTAAAAACACTTTATCACGCATATCTTTTCTCAATGAAATATTTTCAATATTTCCTTCTGAGTGTTCATAACAGTATGAATCTTAAGCAGTTGTTTCCTTATTTTCTTTACTAAAATGTATGTACTTCAAAATTTGATGAACTTTTACTAGTCTCTTTTGTCACATAGTAAAAAACTAAAAAATCAGGTTCTGAAAATTTAAATTGTAATTAAAATGGCGTCATTTGCGCTAGGTATTATATACCCATGGTTAGGGTTCTCGGGTTAAGTAAACAGAATAGAGTTCCACAGAGAGGAAGCGCGAGAAAAGTAGCTTGGAGTAGAAGTAGTGGTTACATTTAACTATTTCAATGGTAAAAGGGCGAGACCTAAATACCAACCGAGTAGCACGCTTAAATTTACGTGAACAGGGCATCAGATAAAAGACTCATCAGAGCAGTTGCCGTGAAAATATTTGTAGAAAAGACAGAGGGAAGCCGCATCACGTTAGTGAGAAAGTAACTATCGTAGAGAATGCGACTGAACTGGAGCTCCCATATCAGAATCGATTTCATCGCAGATAGTTTTGATTTTGTCAAGAATCTCGATATTAATATCGGCAACACCAGATTAAATATGACAACAGCATGCGATGCGCGGACGAAGGGTAAATTTATAAATGTGCAAGATGGATTCTGACGAGAAAAGCTTTCGGGCACGACACAGTGATCCAAAGTTTCCTGCAGTAGATGCAGCTACAGATTCGATGTAGTCGTTTCACTTCAGTAGCCACAGATTGGAAGACCATTTATGGAGCAGTAGTCAACGGATGTGCGTTGTGGTGCAATGGATATCGACTCGGAACGACAAATCGGGGAGCCGAGTTCAAATTCCAGTGGAATTCCTTGCATTCACTTACGCACAAATACTCTTGGGAAAGGTATTAATCCGTCTCTTCCCTCCATTTATGGGTTAAATAATAGAACAGATTGGGTTCTATAGCCTTGGCTGGCAACCAGTCTACCGCAGAAAGCAATGGCAACCTACTGTGGAATAATCTTCTGCCCAGTCAGTCATGTCTGTAAGGAGACTTGATCGCCCAAAGCGTGTATCACATATGGCATTTAACTGAGTCACGATTACTTTATCATCCTTGACGTATTTTCAATTGAGACAGGAGTAAATGTCAATTTTGTAAGCATAAATTCTTACTTGGGAATTGATGAAATTGTGAAGATCATTTTAGATCATGCAGCTACAGATTCAATGTAGTCGTTCCACTTGAAGTCAGTTGAAAAGATGAGGCCAAAGATACACAGGAGACTAGAATCAGCCAGAATATTGTTTCCTGTGGTCATTAAAGGTTAGCAGTTTTGTTTTGGAGCCATGAAAACTAATAACCATTTGCTGCTCCAGTTATTCACTGATTGGCGGACTTTTTAAGAACAACAGCCAGGTTTACTCTCTTAGCATTGGCTGATTAACTATTGAGATGGGAGTAAACGGGGGTGTCATTGGCATAAATACCTACTAGGGAACATCAGAAATAACGTATGGGGAAACCGGCGTTGGTGTGAAAGGATCTATAAGCGTTCTCCTTCAGAACGAGATTTATTGCAACATTGAATTAAATCTAACCTCCTATAATACCGTCGCCCTGTAACTTTCTTAGAAGACTAGTAGGACAAAACCTGTCAAACGCTTTCGAGATATCTAGAGCCAAAACTCGAGCTTCGCCATTTTTATCAAGATCCTTGTATACATATTCAGTGATGTCTGTTAGTAGATCAGCGTTAAACCTGTTGAAAAGGAAGCCATATTCTTTGTCAGAGAGTATGACGTGAGAGGTGAGATGCTTAACCACTTCAGTCTTGATAAGAGCCTCGAATACTTTGCCGAAAAGCGATAAGAGGCTACTAGGGTCATAATTATAGGGGTCAGAGTGCTCATCAAAATTCTTAAAAACAGGAACTAGAGGTGAAGACTTCTAACAAGCTGGAAACAAGAAGAATGCAGGCAATCGTTGTAAAATTTGGAGATGACTGGAGCCAACTCGGGGTGAGGGGCATATTTATGTAGGACAACAGCTGTAATTCCATCACCTACGCTTGCCTTATGAGAGTCTGATTTAGAAAAGATGTCTGAGACCAGAGGCAGGATTATGCACGTATCACTAGGTAAAACTTTTGTTCTAGATAGTAAATCGGGTGTGGGCACTCCAAACGAGTCAAGTGCTGAGTTGGGAGAGAATTTCCGAGTAAAGCATTTAATCTTGTCTGCTTAGATGTCATGTGTTCCAGCTAACTGAATAGAGGAAGGATTGAAACTTTAATGTTGTTCAGCACACTATTGCAGAGCCGCCAATAATCTCTAGAACCGAACTTGCGAGATACTATACGCTGCTCCATTCTATAGGCAAGCAATAATTTTGTTTCATTTAAGACGCACTTCTACTCGTGACAGCACGACTATTAGGGCCGAAAAAGAGGAAAAGAACCGGGAACACCTCCCTAAACATGAAACAATGCATGAGTCTCTACTCATTAAAATAAATAAATATAAAAGGTTATTGATTTAAGTTAAAAGTCGAGATATCCGTTGCCGATTCAACAAAGAATTAAAACTTGCAAAAATCTTCCAAAAAAAAAAAACTCCATCAGTTTCAACACCACTTAAGTTAATTTTCTCGAATGTTACATCAGACTAACTTATTTGAGCAGTTGAATTGGCTGCCAACAGATCTTTTTGACGTTGATATGTTTAACTAACATTCTAATATTTTAAATGGGGGGAGATACAGGGACGCATGCTAATCCCAAGAAGTATGACTTGCCGACTAATACAGCAGCCGAATAAAAAAAGAAGAAAAACAAGAAGAAAAATGTAATAAGCGATTTCAAATAAGAAAATTTTAGAAAATTTAAAGACTTATATACCACGGAGAACATTAATATGAAAATTAAAAAAAGAAAGGAAAAAAGGAAAAATGAAAAGAAAGATTACATGGCATAAATAATTTATAAGTATTTATAAGAATGTTCAAGACTAAATTAAATTTTATTAGCAATTCGTGAAGACTTTAATAGAACTTCCCTGTATAGTAAAAAAAAAATAAATGTATTTTCATTTAATATATATCATAAAGGTATATTTAGACGTGTAAATATTTCACGTTGTAAATATTTTGGAGTAAGTAAATTCTCTTCTCTACCTGTTGTTTAAAAACACTGTCAAAACTATTTCCACATGAGTAATTATGTCACTTCTTCAATATTGCAGTGAATGCTGGACAATATCATCAAAGTTGAAGAAAAAACTAGAAGCAGCTGAAATGTGGTTCTACAGAAAGATGCTGCGGATATCGTGGACCGAGCATGTGAGCAATGATGAGGTTTTGGAAAGGATTTAAACAAAAAGGAAATTAATATTGGCATCAGGAAGAGACAACTAAAGTTCGTGGGACATACAATAAAGTAGAAGGGTTTGGAGGACCTGATACTAACAGGCCAGATAGAGGGAAAAAGAGACAGAGAAAGGAAGCGGATAACATATTTGAAAGGCCTGAGTAGGTGGATGACAGAACGGGAGTTGCGTAGTGTTACACAAGAAAGTGTGCTCAGAGCCACCAGGAATAGGGAAACGCGGAAGGCCTTGATCGCCTACGTCATGAAAGGACACGGCACAGAAGAAGAAGAAAAAGAAGATAAGAGCGACTAATGCAATATTTTGGAGGTCGATCTGGAGGTCGATCTTGATGACGAGTAAGGTGTGTTTACGTTCATAATTTAATCTAAAAATCAGAATTTTCACGGCTACAGATAGTTTTTACTATTACTAATCTAATACCCAAGAGTCGCTCAAGGTAGAGTATTGCTAAATGAGACTGTTATAAGGGCGTAAAAGGAAGAAAGAGAAGTATATATTATTATTCCAACAAAATAGAACATAAAATAATACACATAAACCCTTCCTCACCTCAATGTATTCCTTCCTCTTCCTCACACGCGTGACGTATTTTAATTCGTGTGGAAGAGTTTGTTTACCATTCTAGTCTTTATGAGAACAATTTTTTCACTCAGTTCCTTTATTCCTATAATCACTCTCCCATAATGCAGGTAACTTCCCTCTTTACCTTGTAGTCGTGATTCTTCCATTGCATATTCCTTATCACGTCAGGGTCACCAGTGTAAAAGTAGGGAGATAGCTAATGTTTTTTGATTTGGCCTTGTGTCAAACATAACCAAATTTCTTACAACTTACAGGTTTTATCCGGAATTATCAAAAGGTTATCAGCAGGTGGATTTTGTGGAAAAACAAAAGTATACATTTTGTATGGTTAAATAGAAATTTATTAATAGAAAATAACATGAATTGGTAGAAGTTAAACGTTCAATGAGAAACAGTATTAAGAAGTTAAGGGTATCAAGAGTTCGTAGTAGCAATTTGTATATATGTATGTGTGAATGTTATAGTTGGGTAGGAGTGTCTTTGAAGTATTTGAACAGTTTAAAGGGTTCTGTTCGGTTATCAAGTATAAAAAGAGACAGACGTTTGAATGATGAAGAGTAAGAAGGTGAGAGAGAGAAAGAAAGGGTAATAATAATAATAACTTGACGTTTGTCAAGAGTATGTCTTAATCGAATTTGTTCTATCTTTTATATCGTTTATGGGGATCGAAAAGGTCATTTGGGAATTCACTCCCGGATGTGATTCTGACCTTTCCATTGGATGATGACAAACTCCGAGTCGGATCGCGAAATTAATTTGTTTCTGATAATTGAAGGTTATTTGAATTTTGTTTTTAGTTTGTTTTGTAGTTTTCTATTTGCCGAAAAACATTTCGCATCAAGGTGTGAAATTTAAGGAGTTTTGTTTTGGATTCGTTATGCGTGTGTGTCAAGCAACGTTTTGTAAATTCGAGTAAATTCGTTTTTTTAACAAAAGCAAATAGTCAGTGCTCAGCATTTGAATTTTAAATGTAGATCTTGTTCACTACAACAAAATAAATTCCTCTTCTGTGGTCTTTACATTCTTTTTCTTATTCTACATGGTCTAGTTGACAGGAAAATAAGTTTTAATCACTTATACTATGTGCCGAGTCCCTTCAGGATGTAGGCGATCATAGCCCTTTACTATTCCCTATCCCTTATAGTTTTTAATAACTTTTCTCTTGATATTTCTCCCAAACCCTGCTCTGCCATCCACTTGCTTAAGTTAATTCAGTATGTCACCCATTGCGTTCCCCTATCGCTCTTTCCCTCTACTCGTCCTGTGAAGATCAGATTCTCTAGACCCACTTTCTTCATTACGTGTCCTGGAAACTTCAACTGTCTCTACCTGAAGTTAAGTATAAAAGAAGCTGTTTGAGTAGTTTTCTCCTAAGCAATAGATTATAAAATTGAATTGCAAGTAAATGTAGGTGGCATAACTGGTCCTAGTTGCGAATGACTGAAATGGTGGATCTAAGTAGTTTAGCTGGTCTGAAGATTTGCCATGACAACAGCGATGGAATAGCGAACAGTTTATTACGGTTCGTGGGAAAGAGATTGTAAAGTGGACAATAATACATCGCCTACAAGACCGCGTAAAACCTTTTAAACTTTGTCGAAACTAGAAAGTGGGAAGCTGGCAGTTCCAGTCCAGATATGGAATTCTTCGATATGCCTATCTGTTCTGAAAGCTTCTGGGTGCAAGTGTTTTGAAGTTTTCCTCTTCTTTGCAGTAATTATTCTCAAGAATGTTCTACAATTTCTTTGCATAAAAAGCTTTAAAAAATACAAAATAAAAAAAAAGCTATAAAGCAAAAAATTGTTTATTGTAAAATTTGGTTTAGCGTCAAATATTAGACAAACGTATTGTAATCAGTCAGTTAAATGCCATACAGGAAACACGCTTTGGACGATTATGTCTCGAAAGAGACATGGCTGACTAGGCAGAAGATTATCCCGCAGTAGGTTGCCATTGCTTTCTGCGAGTAAATACATTTTTATAAATTATTTGTCTATACTTCCGAGATGAGGCAGTATTTATATTATATACACTGTTAGAACTGTTGACCTCATCTTTACTGTCATGTTTACGACGTTTCGGCTGTTGTGTGTTCCGGCTTTCGTCAGGTGCTAGGAATTTTTACCCGACCTCTTAATTTAGATCACTGTGGTATACCATTTTCATTTCATGTGCGATGTCACTTCCGGGTGCTATGGAGGTATCTCCCTTTAAAGCAACTAAGTTATTTGTTCACCACTGTTGTAACAAGGTATTGAACTCCTAAATCTTTGGTCAAGTCACTGAAACAACCAACACTTATATCCATTTGACAATGTATTGGGGTGGGGTTAGATTTAAGCTTGCTTGTGTTACTGAGCACATGGGGCAGTAAACTCTCACCAGTGTCTTTGAACAGCTGATTTTTTTAATATTATGCTACTCGGTGTTTGTGGTGAATACGAAATAAAAATAACTCATTTTCTTTCAGTTTTTAAATTTCTGGGACATGCAATGAGGAAGGAGGGCTTGGAGAACCTGATACTAACAGGCTGGATAAAGGGAAAAGAGACAGGAGAAAGCAGCGGATAACATATTTGAAGGGCCTAAGCAGGTGGAATGACAGAACGGAGGTTGCGTATGGTTACAGGAGAAAGTGTGCTAAGAGCTACCAGGAATAGAGAGACGTGGAAGGCCATGATCGCCTACGTCATGAAAGGACAAAGCACAAAGAAGAAGAAGAAGAAGAAGAAAATGAGAGCTACTAATGCAATACTTGTATAGAGCCTGAGCATGAGATTGGTGTTAATAGAGGCTAATTACCAAAGGGCACCAATTCTTCGGAATATTTCGGCTGGGTTGCCTATTCTTCTGATCCACTATCACGTTTCTGTCATTTCTCATTATGTTTTTTTTATCATTTCACCCCAAGCAAGGCATTCCAGTGCCACTATAGCGCAGGGGGTTACATAGAGCGATTGGATATAGAAGTGAGAAGGAGGGTGATAGACGAGTAAGGAGGTACATAGGAAGAGTGTTTGAGAGAATGGGTGCGAGTTAGTGTGTTAGGAGGTGTCTATTGACCTTATATTTAAACTCCTGGAGGTTGTAGGCGTCGGGGAAGCAAGTATGCGGTAGGGAATTCCACAGGCGGGAAGTGCGAGAAAATAAGCCGTTGGAGTAGAAATTGCGGTTACATTTCATCGGTTTCACTGTAAAAGGGTGGGGCATAGTTGCTAATCTAGTATCTCGTGCAAATTCTTACCTAGGGGGCACCAGTGATCTAAGTTCATCGGAGCAGAAGCCGTGAAAGTATTTATAGGAGAGGCACAAGGAAGCCACGTCACGCTGGTGAGAGAGTGACTGCAGGAGGTCAGCCAGGTCGGTATCGATCACATTACAGATTCTCCGTTGGATTTTGTCAAGAACCCCGAGGAGAATAGCAGGGGCCGCCGACCAGATGTGGCAGCAGTATTCAATACACGGGCAGATGGTAGATTTATATATGTGCAGGATAGATTCAGACGGAAAGAACTTCCGGGCCCTGCACAGAGAGCCGACTTTCATAGCAGTGGATTTAGCAATGGATTCGACGTAGTCATTCCACTTGAGGTCCGCTGAGCGTGTCAGGCCAGACATGCGTAGTGTTTTACTCTCTGGGCGGCAAGCCTGTTCCATGTTAATGAGAGGTAGGTGCGGTTGTCTTTGGTGGTTAATTGATAGCAGCTTCGTTTTGGAAGAATTGAAATTTACGAGCCATTTCTTACCCCAATCCACCACGGATTGGAGGTCCTTTTCAAGCTCGGCAGCGAGGTTTGACTTGTCGCCCACACCAGATTTTCGATCGAGGCGAGAGTAAACTGTGCTGTCATCGGCGTACATGCCTACCTGGGATCTTATGGCATCGGGGAGATCATTAATGTAGATCAGAAAGAGCATAGGACCCAGAATAGAGACTTGAGGGACACCCGCGTTCGTAAGGTAGTTTTGGGAGGCATGTCCGTTTAATACCACCTTCAGTGTGCGGTTAGATAGGAATGACTGGATTAGATCAAACACATGTCCAGTTATACCATAGCTCCGCAGTTTGTGTAGGAGGCCAGCAGCCAGACTCTGTCGAACGATTTAGAGATATCCAAGGCAACGGTTCGGGCTTCACCACTCTTGTGGAGAGCTTGGTATATATACTCGGTGATGCTCGTCAGCATATCAGCAGTAGACCTGGTGAAGCGGAAGCCATACTGTTTGTCCGAGAGGAGCCTGTGGGCTGTGAGATGCTGAACGACCTCGGCGTTGATAATGGCTTCGAACACCTTGCCAAAGATCGGAAGAAGGCTGATAGGGCGGTAATTTGCGGGGTCCGAGAGTTCTCCGGTGTTCTTAAATATAGGAACTACAGAAGAAGACTTCCAACAGGCAGGAAAACAGGAAGCAGATAGGCAGAAGTTGTAGAGCTTAGAAAGGACAGAGGAGAGTTCAGGAGCACATTTCTTCAGGACTATTATTGGGATTCCTTCCCCACCACTAGCTTTGTGAGGGTCAAGTATTGAGATTATGTTAGAAGTCAGCGGGGGCGTGATGTGGACCTCATTCAATTAAGCCTCAGTTCTAGGTGGGAAGTCGGGTGTATAAACTCCAGACGAATCCAGGCTCGAATTGGTCGAGAATCTACGAGCAAAGAATTCAGCCTTGTCCGCTGAGGAGGTGAGGATCTCAAATTCATTGATTAGTGCGGGTATTGAGGACTTACTCTTTTTAAGCACGCTTTTACAGAGACGCTAGTAGTTTTTAGCGCCAAACTTAGAGGATGCTATGTTTTGCTTCATTCTGGCAGCAAGCAACATCTTAGCTTTGTTCAGTATCTTTTTACACATTACGAGCTGAGGTGAAAAGGCTCCTGTTTTGGTCCAACGCGTGGCTACGATAAACCTGGAAGAAGTGATTCCGGTGGGCAATGGCGGCCGATCAAGCGGGCGAGAACCAGTGAGACGAATGAGATTTAAGCTGAAATTTCGTGGCAGGGATGAAAGCATCGATGCCAGCCTTAACCCAGGAGGAGACCTCTTATGCACAGTCTTCGACGGGATGACTAAAAACGTTGTTCAAAGGGACGTCACAGAGGTAGTTACGGAACGAATCCCAGTCTGCTCTTTGGTAGCTGTAGGATATTCTGTTGGTCTGGGTTTCTTGGGTAGGTGGGAGTGGAATGAGATGTTGACGGAAACTACGGTGTGGTCAGGGTTTCCGAGACGGCAGAGCTGTCTGGTAGTGCAAGAATGTGGGATGGAAGTGAAGCAGAGGTCTAGTAGCGAGTCCCTTAGGGCTATTGGAGAAACGCATGGGGAAGTCCACCACTTGCGTAAGGGATTGGGAGATTTAAAAATTAATGGTGTGGACACCAGCAAGGTCGGTGACAGAGTTTTCCAGCCACTTAGTGTGGTGGGCGTTAAAGTCACCAAACATAAATATATGGGTAGATGGATGAGAAGAAATGGCCTTGTCGATATTGTCAGAGATGCTGTCAAGTACGGAACAGTCAGAGGAGGAGGGGGAGCGGTAGAGGAAGAAGAGATAGCTAACTGAGTTTAGAAGTGAGAGACGGAAGCACATGAAAGAATGGTCCAGGGATGCAAGAGATGTCACTCTAGCTAGGGGGGGGTGTTCGCTGACATATACACCAAGCCCATGCATATGGACATTGGAGTCCTTTCTGAAGAGGGGAAGGTAACCAGGAACATAAAACTCAGAAGAGGGGATAGAAAGGGTCAAGGTTAGTTTCACATAGGGCTAAGAGATCAGGTGAGTTAGTTTGAAGGAATGATTATACGATGTAAAAGTTAGTGCGGATACCTCGTATGTTAGTGAAAGAGACGTAGATAACCAGATATATAAACTGGTCCACAACCTCGACATTTAATTAGTTTTCTTGGCTAGATATAGAAGTTTGATTGTTGTTACTGCCCACCGTCATTATTTTTATTTGCACAGTGCTGATTCTCTAGTTGAAATGCCCTATTTGAGTGGCGCTCAAATTTTTTATTAAGTTAAAAAAATACATAAAATCCCACTTCATATAAACAACACAAAACTCTTCTTTTTTACGATTCTTCACCGAATATAAGTCCCAAGAGCCACTCTAGGAAGAGTGATGTTGTTTTAAGGAAAAGGGGGAACCATAGGTATACAAAAGGTGCGAAGGATAAATGGTCGTCTAAATTACGCCAAAAAGAAAATTAACACTAAAATCTCATTTTAACAGATTTATTTCCGAAAATTACACAAAATTATCTCGATATACTAAAAAGGAAATTTATTCCATCAAGTCGTCATTGGCTTCAATCACGGCTCCGTGACGACTTTGGAATCTGCTGAAACATTTCTAGACGGTCTTTTTGTTTAACTTGATGAATGCTGCCATAATCTTTGCCTTACGTTCATCTTTTGTGTTACAAAAAGGTTTTTGGGATCCCCCTCATTTACGAGTCTGTGAAGTTCGATAGCCAGATTTAAAGGGTGATGTGATCGCAGAAATTGTTTTACAGCCATGATTGGGTTCTCTTGCTTGTGTAGCAGAGTGCAGAGTCCTGTTGTTAAACATACGGTCTTCTAGCTGCCACCATCTTGAACCAGGACATCACTACCTGCTCAAAGCACTTGATGTGGGCTTCTGTGCTATATCTGAGGCCTTTTGTTAAGATCAATAACGTCCCCATTTATAGTGATCACTCCAATAATCCCTATTAGGTTAATCCAACTTTTCCCGAATCTTCTGCACTGTCTCCAAATTGACACCCAAACACTCTGAAATATTTGCTTCCGGTGCGAATGCCAAGCAGTACAGCATGCAATTTCTAAATTTCTGAAGGAATCAATTGCGTCGTGGTAGTTTTTTTCTCATAGGCGGTGCCCAACTGACCCTATTATACTGTGCACTCGACAAAAAAAAAAAAGAAGCATAATAACAAAACAAAAAATAATGTGCATGGGGAAAATTAAAAATATAAGATGGTGACAATTTACCCATCATATCCTCTCTTATGAGCAAAATATAGGATAGATTAGTTGACGATAGAATTGTAATTGCTAACATGCTACTGACCGGGAAAGCATTTTCTCAAGAATCTGTTCTATGAGATAAACAATTCTGGGATGAAGATGCATGAATGGAAATACTTATTTACGAATATTATATGAAGGATACATACAATGGCAGTTTCTAACTATAAAGATCTGGACTGGTGGACTCAAGAAATGTGGTTCGTTCGAAAATAGCCATAGAATAGTAATGAATTTTCGGCGTTTCGTTCCTGGTCAACGGAACCACAGGTTTAAAAATTATTCATCACCCGCAAAGCCTGGCAAACAATTCTGAATTCTATCTCACGTGTGAAATTAGCACTGGGAATCTCCAGTCCAAATTATTTTTAATCTGAATATAAAGCAAGAGCATGTCAGGAAGAGTCAGGTGCTTACTGGAGTGGTATAAGGAACCGACTACTTCCTCACCCTCTTTAGTGGGGTCTGGAGTGGTTTTTAATCTAAATAGACGTACAAGCCTTGAAAAGTCCTTGAGATTACATCCCTTCATCATGATTGGATGACATTCAGTGTCTGCTCAGTCATGATGTTAATTGAGGTATTGAATTTTAAAAATCAATTTAGCCCCACTTCGCGACAAACTGTTTGCTGCATATCTATTTATTAATGATAAAAAATTGTCCAATTAAAACGAAAATAGAAAATTAAAAAATATTTAAAAAATAAAGATAATAGTCAGGGACAAAACACACGTGGTAACGTGAGACTAAAACACTACGATTTATTTGATTTACAGTTTAGCAAATTTTTCATATGATATTTAAAGACAAGACATATTTTTGGGTTGCAAGAATTATTATTTTTCTCCTTTTTTTCTGGCAATAAATTTTCACTAAATTGTATTAAATTTAAAAGAATAGTAAAAAGGATTTTCAGATTCAAGAAATGCTATTTAATATATATTTGAAGAGCCGAGGTGGATTTATAGGTTTCATAAGACTAGTTGCGCGTAAGTGAATATAACGAACCCGATGAGAATTAGAACTCGTCTCTCTGATTTCACATTTCGAGTCATCATTCATTGCACCATACGCGCATCCAAGATTACAGCAGCTGGTATTCCTACGGGGTTACAAATCTAGGTACTGAGCAGGAACGACGTTGTTTAACATCGTTGCTCGTATGGGAAGCCGTGTTTCAACTTAATGTATCAGTAATCACAGATAGATAGATAAATATATATATATATATATATATATATATATAGATAGATAGATAGATATGAACAGAGTGAGATAGATAGATAGATAGATAGATAGATAGATAGATATGAACAGAGTGAGATAGATAGATAGATAGATAGATAGATAGATAGATAGATAGATAGATAGATATGAACAGAGTGAGATAGATAGATAGATAGATAGATAGATAGATAGATAGATAGATAGATAGATAGATGAGATAAACCGACTGAGATACACAGCTATGAAGAAAAATAGATAGATAGATAGATAGATAGATAGATAGATAGATAGATAGATAGATATGAACTGAGTGAGACGGACAGATAGATAGATAGATAGATATGAACAGAGTGAGATAGATAGATAGATAGATAGATAGATAGATAGATAGATAGATAGATAGATAGATAGATAGATACCGACTGAGATACATAAGCTAAAAATGAAGAAAAATAGATAGATAGATAGATAGATAGATAGATAGATAGATAATGAGCCGACTTAGTTAAGTAGCTATGAACAGAATGAGACAGAAAGACAGACAGACAGACAGACAGATAGATAGATAGATAGATAGATAGATAGATAGATAGATAGATTATAAACTGGCTGAGATACATAGCTATGAAGAGAAATAGATAGATAGATAGATAGATAGATAGATAGATAGATAGATAGATATGAACAGAGTGAGATAGATAGATAGATAGATAGATAGATAGATAGATAGATAGATAGATAGATAGATATGAACTGAGTGAGACGGACAGATAGATAGATAGATATGAACAGAGTGAGATAGATAGATAGATAGATAGATAGATAGATAGATAGATAGATAGATAGATAAACCGACTGAGATACATAGCTATGAAGAAAAATAGATAGATAGATAGATAGATAGATAGATAGATAGATAGATAGATAGATAGATAGATAGATAGATAGATAAACCGACTGAGATACATAGCTATGAAGAAAAATAGATAGATAGATAGATAGATAGATAGATAGATAGATAGATAGATAATGAGCCGACTTAGTTAAGTAGCTATGAACAGAATGAGACAGAAAGACAGACAGACAGACAGACAGATAGATAGATAGATAGATAGATAGATAGATAGATAGATAGATAGATAGATTATAAACTGGCTGAGATACATACCTATGAAGAGAAATAGATAGATAGATAGATAGATAGATAGATAGATAGATAGATAGATAGATAAGAACAAACTGAGATAAATAGCTATGAAATGAGTGAGCCAGATAGATAGATAGATGGATAGATAGATAGATAGATAGATAGATAGATAGATAGATATGATAATGAACAAACTGAGATAAATAGCTATGAAATGAGTGAGCCAGATAGATAGATAGATAGATAGATAGATAGATAGATAGATAGATAGATAGATAGATCGGTGTTGGAAGGTGATATGGCCGTAAGGCAAACTTAAGAAGAAAGAAACTATAGGCCAAAAATAACGAGAAAAAAAGATGAAAGAACCTAGAAATAAACAAGAGAAGAAGAAACAGAAATCCTGCATATTTTTATGTTCAAAAGTTTCTAGGATTTATTCTTCTTGTTGAAAAATAAAGATTTTCGAGAAAAAAAATGACTGGAAACTTTTGCACAAACTTATACATATAAAAAAAATGAATAAAAACAGATTAGGAAAAAACAACAGAAACAAGAGATAATAAAAAATAAAATAGATAATAAAAAAAGGAAAAAATGATTCTGAAAAATCAGCGTATGGAGGAATGACATTTAAAGAAAAAATTATAGTATCATCAGGAGGAAGAAAGGAAGGAAGAAAGGAAGGAAAGAACGAAAGAAATAGAAATAGACTGAAACTTCACATATGAATTGTAAGAAAGAAAGAAAAGAAAATATGAATCGATTGATGGCTTAAATAAATATAGAAACGTCAAAGGAAAAGAAAGAGAGAAATAATTTGAAACTTCATAAATAAATTGTAAAATAGAAAAAGAGACAAAGAAAAACAATAAAACGTCTAAAATGAACATAGAAAGAAAGAAAGAAAGAAAGAAAGAAAGAAAGAAAGGAATGAGAATATAAACAGGTTGGTGAAATTAGATTTATAGAAACGTCAAAGAAAGAAAGAAATAAATTAAAAATTCATATATAAATTGTAAAAAAGAAAAAGAGATAAATAAAAACAATAAACGTCTAAGATGAAAAAAGAAAGAAAGAGAGAAAGAAAGAGAGAGAGAAAGAAAGAACGAAAGAAAGAAAAAAGAAAGAATGAAAGAAAGAAAGAAAGAAAGAAAGAATATAAACAGAGTGGTGAAATAAATATATAAAAACGTCAAAGAAAGACAGAGAAATAAATTAAAAATTCATAAATAAACTGTAAAAAAGAAAAGAGATAAAGAAAAACAATAAAACGTCTAAAATGAATAAATAAATAAATAAAGAAATAAAGAAAGAAATAAAGAAAGAAAGAAAGAAAGAAAGAAAGAAAAGAGAATATAAACAGATTGATGAAATGAATATATAGAAACGTCAAAGAAAGAGAGAGAAATAAATTGAAACTTCAGATATAAATTCAAAGGAAGAAAAAGAGATGAAGGGAAAAAAACATGAAACGTCAAAAATAAAAATAGCAAGAAAAAAATACAGAGAATACAGAGAATAGAAAGATGCAATAAATATACGGAAACGTTAAAGAAAGAAAGAAAGAATTTGAAAAGAAAAGGCAAAACAGATACACAGAAACGTCAGCTGTAAATTTTTAAAAAAAGACAAGAGGGTGAAATAAATGAAACGTCAAGCATAAATAAAAGAAGACGACGTACACTATGTCGCCGACATCTTCAAAATAAACGCATTTAGTTTTTTGACTATTTCTTCTCTCCACGCACACAATGATATTGCGTTGTAGTCTGTCTTGCTTTGATATTTACTGGCAAACAAACGACCCAATAGACGTCGATCGATACGCTAGTTAGGGGCGTCAGGTGAACCACGTCTTACCCTCACCCCCATGCAACAATCGGAATGAGTAGTATAACGTGGGTGTGTGTTCAGGTTAACGTCAAAACAGTGACAGGAATAAAAACTTTCATTTAACCACTTGATAGATGGACGCAAATGGCATTAATCCGATCTGTCTTGCCATGTTTTTATACTGTCCTACTTACGATATATATATATATATATATATATATATATAAGTAGAGATGTTACATGAAAAGAGATTTATTAAAACAAATAATGCATTTCGCCGTTCAGATATTCATCAGATCTAAAGAAACGAAGGGGTAAAATTTATGTATATGTATTTTTGTTTATTTAAAGAAATAATAAAATTATTACTTTTTTTTTTCCTAAGATGGCGTTTCTCGGGAAAAAAATAATAAAAAAAGTAACTTTTAAAATATTCGTTAATAATTATTCTTGCAATTCTTAGTTGAAATCGGAAGTTTTTAAATTTTATTACACTTTTTCGGATTAAAGGTAAAATCTTCTTTTTACCGAAATTGCTTAAAATTAAGAAAATTATAATGTCTTTTATGAAATGAATCAAATCTCTTTTCATGTAACATTTCCACTTTTAATATTTTATTATAATAACACACACACGCACACACACGCAAGCATTTTTTAATCGTTTCACTCCAAGCAAGGCGGTACCGCCACTGATGCGCAGCGGTCTACATAAAAGCAAAAGTTTAGACAAGAGAAGAGTGAAGAGAAAGACGGTCCAGTTACAGTGGGTGTCAGAGAAAGAGCAAGAGAATGATGGAAACACAGGTGTGAAGACAGTTGCTAAGGCAGAGAGAAAGGAAACGAATAAGATAGAACAAGCTATACACGGTGATGTAGAAAGAACTGGAGTCAAGTGGCTAAGAGATGGGTATAGACCTTGCATTTAAATACCTGGAGGTTGTAGTCGTCAGGAAAGCAAGTATATGAAAGGGAGTTCCACGAGCAGGAAGTGCGTGAAAAGAAGCTGATGGAGTGGAATTGTCGGCTGCATTTGGTTGATCTAACTGTTAGTGGGTGGGACCTTGTTGCCTGTCTGGTTGCACGTGTAAATTCTAGTGGCGGGGGCACCAATGACTTGTTCGTCGGAGCAGACGCCATGAAAATATTTGTAGAACAGACAGAGGGAAGCCACATCCCGCCGGTGAGAAAGTGGCTGGAGTCGAGCTGCCAAGTCGGGACCTATCACGTTACAGATTTTCCTTTGGAGCCTGAACACTGAGATAAACAGCTGGGGCGCTTGACCATATGTGACAGCAGTATTCTATGGTTGATTTGTATATGTGCAAGATGGGATTCAGGCGGAAAAACTTCCCGACCCGACACAGTGACCCAAACTTCCTAGCAGTAGATTTGGCTATTGACTCAATGTAAGGATTTCACTTGTGGTCGGAAGATATGGTAAGGCCGAAGAGGCACAATATATTGCTTTCAGGGAGATTTGATTGGCCCATGCTTATGGGGGCGCAGGATAGTTTGTTTGTGATGGTTGACAGATAGCAGTTTCGTTTTTACAAGCCAATTCTTGCGCTAGTCTACCACTGAGTGTAGATCCCTCTCAATATCAGCAGCAAGGTTATGTTTGTCCACCTCGCCGGACTTCTTATTGATACGAGAGTAGATTGTTATATCATCTGCGTAGATGCCTACTTGGGACTTGATCACATCTGGGAAAGCATTTATGAAGATAGGATAAATAGATCAGGAAGAGTGTCGAGCCTATGATAAAGAAATATATATATATATGTGTGTGTGTGTTTGTATGTGTGTTTGTGTGTGTGTGTGTGTGCTTAAAAGAACGAAGACTGAAACTGCAACGTTCAAAACGTTATTGTTATGACACATTGTTTTTTCAATGTCGAAACAAAGTGTACAAATTTGTAGTAATTATTTACCTGTTCCTATTTAAAAGTTGAATGATATAAAAATATGTACGTATATTTACACACACACACACACACACACACACACATATATATATATATATATAGAGATAGATAGATAGATAGATAGATAGATAGATAGATAGATAGATAGATAGATAGGTGTGAGTTTGTAACCCTGGGTTTCATGCTCTTGCGATCGTCAGACAAACTGATTAATTTTTTAAAAAAATATGTAGGGTTGCGTATATTCGTGTATTTTTGTGGAAGTGGGGGAAAATCTGTACATGACAGACGCATATATATATATATATATATATATATATATATATATATATATATATGTACACCCATTGAAGCGCTCAAAGACACACACACGCGCGCGTTCGCCCACTGGGGCTTGCATAAACATATATATACGAATCGTGCGGGGCTCGGCATATATATGTATATGTGTACCGTTTTCGCACATACATACGCATTCGGTTGGTGTATTCGAATAGTGTAGCGATGTCAATGCGCGGACAGTTGTCGATTTCTCATATCTATATGAATATGTATGCTAAAAAATTAATCAGTTTGTCTGACGATCGCAAGTGCGTGAAACCCAGGTTTACAAACTCACGTCTATCTATATGAATATGTCTGCTCTATCACTGATATTGAGCGCTTTCAAATAAGTACCACGCATATATAATATATAAATAATATAATATATATAACAAATTGCATATATATATATATGTGCTGATATTTATAATTATATACATACACTTTTCACACACACACACACACACACACACACACACACACACACACACACACACACAAATATATATATATATATATATAAACCATCGAAATATAAAAAAAACGAAAAAAACAAATGATAAGAATTAGAGCAGGGCTCAATTAGGAATACCTACACCAGACTTCCCACCCAGAACTAAGGCTCAACTAAATAACGTCCACATTACACCCTCGCTGGTCGCCAAGATAATTGCGCAACTTGACCCACACAAAGCGAGCGGTGGTGACGGAATCCCAGTCATAGTACTGAAGAAATGTGCCCCAGAACTCTCCTCTGTCCTCTCTAAACTCTATAACCTCTGCCTATCTTCTTCCTGCTTTCCTGCCTGTTGGAAGTCCTCCTGCGTAGTACCTATATTTAAGAATTCTGGCGAACCCTCAGACCCCGCCAATTACCGTCCTATTAGTCTCCTTCCAATCTTTGGCAAAGTTTTCGAAGCCATTATCAACGCCGAGGTGATTCAGCACCTTATGACCAACGGGCTTCTCTCTGACAAACAGTATGGGTTTCGCTTCACCAGGTCTACTGCTGATATGCTAACGACCATTACCGAGTACATATACCAGGCACTCGACAAGAATGGTGAAGCCCGAACCGTTGCCTTGGATATCTCCAAAGCATTCGACAGGGTCTGGCATGCTGGCCTCTTGTGCAAACTGCGGAGCTATGGGATAACTGGACATCTGTTTGACCTCATCCAGTCCTTCCTCTCTAACCGCACATTAAAGGTGGTATTAAATGGGCATGCCTCCCAAAACTACCAGACGAACGCGGGCGTCCCTCAAGATTCTATCCTAGGTCCCACGCTATTTCTGATCTACATTAATGATCTCCCCGACACCATTAGTTCCCAAGTTGGCATGTATGCCGACGACACAACAATCTACTCCCGCATCGATCAGAAACCAGGTCTGGACGACAAAGTGAACCTCGCTGCCGCACTTGAAAGGGACCTCCAATCCGTAGTGACCTGGGGTAGGAAATGGTTGGTAAATTTCAATGCCTCCAAAACAAAGCTGTTATCAACTAACCACCATAGACAATCGCATCTACCTCCCATTAGCATGGGACAGGCTATAGCCTCCCAGAGAGTAAAATACTACGCCTCCTTGGCCTTACACTCTCGGCGGACCTCAAATGGAATGACTATATTGAATCCATTGCCAAATCTGCTGCTATGAAAGTGGGCTCCCTGTGCAGGGCCCGGAAATTTTTCCCACCTGAAACTATTCTGCACATATACAAATCTACCATCCGCCCGTGTATTGAATATTGCTGCCATATCTGGTCGGGTGCCCCTGCTGCTCTCCTTGGGCTTCTTGACAAAATACAAAGGAGGATCTGTAACGTGGTTGATACTGACTTGGCAGACCGGCTGCAGCCGCTCTCACACCGGCGTGATGTGGCTTCCCTGTGCCTCTTCTACAAGTACTTTCATGGCTTCTGCTCCGATGAGCTTAGATCACTGGTGCCGCCTAAGCACGAATTTGCACGAGATACTAGATTAGCAACTAGGTCCCACCCTTTTACAGTTAAACAAATAAGATGTAACCGTAAATTCTACTCCAACAGCTTCTTTTCTCGCGCTTCCCGCCTGTGGAACTCCCTTCCACAAGTCTGCTTTCCCGACAGTTACAATCTCCAGGTGTTTAAATGTAGGGTCAATAGACACCTCCTATCACACTAACTCCCAACTATTCTCACAACACTCTCATCTACCCAACCCTCATTCTCGGTATCCTCACCCGCCTATCACCCACCCTCTGTTATTTCCTATATTTAATCAGCCTTTCTCCACTCTACGTATCCCCCTGCACAGTAGTGGCAGTGACATGCCTTGCTCGGGGTGAAACGCTTATGAAAAAAAAAAAAAAAAATCTTCACTTTCTCTCCGCCCATGTATCTGTCATTGCACCTGCTTTCTCAGCTTTCTATTGTTCCTTTCTAACTAGCTTGTACTCCTCACTCTTTTCTAATTAACCTTTCTACATTTATGTAACCCCCTGCACATCAGTGGCGTTTCTGCCTTGCTCGGAGTGAAATGATTAAAAAAAAACAAAAAAAAACCTTTACATTATATCATGTAAGTAACTACTACAAAATTGTAACTTGTTTCGACATGGGACAAACGAGGTCTCATCAGATGTAAAGAAATGTAAGAAAGTTCATTAACAATGATGGTGACCATCATTGTTAACAAAAAGAAAATAAATTGCTCACAACATTTAAAAACATAGGAAGTTAAGCTTGCATTATTTAAACTGGAAATAAATTGGGAATAGATATACCAGATCACATATAATACGTAATGCATACATGTGCTCACGCATACATGAAAACAAATCTTATGAGGAAATATATACATACATAAGAAATTTTTTAATTAGTTGCAAAAACGGGGACACAAAAATACTCTGTGTGAAATTATTCATTTTTCAACGGTCTGAATGAGAAAATGTCAGTAATTTATACTGTTGAAATAAATCTTGATTTATAACCATCTAAATATGTGTTGAGTTTCCCTCTCAATATTTTATAATGCTCTGAATAATATCCATCTATCTCTCTATTTGTATCTTATTAATAATTAATTTTAATTTGATAAAATTATTTGAATTATTCACTCCGTCTTTATGGGTCTTCCACTCTCTCTCCCTCTCTCTCTAATTGGAGTAGACAGACTTAATTGGAGTAGATAGACTAAACTATCGCCCGGTTCATACTCCACCCACGTCTATTGAACGGTGAAGAGGTTCATCCCTTGTTTCCTATTTAGGATGTGGTTTCCGGCTTTCTCTTTTCCAATCTTTTCACTCTTACATAGCCCCCTGCACATCAGTGGCGTTACCGCCTTGCTCGGGTGATATGATTAAATATATATATATATATATATAGATTTAAACTGAGTAGACGTCATAATATGACTAACACCTTAGGACCATTTCGGCCAACACATGAAATTTGTACATTTTTTAAATGATAATCAGGACACATAAATATGACTTTATAGAAAGGAAGGTGGAATTTATTAAAAAACAAAATTTTAATCATGAATAATTAAAATGTAAGCGGGGATGTAAACAAATTTTCACAAGAGTAGTAAAATGGTAAAAAAGGGACTTACAACCCCTCCAACAAAGGTAAGGAGCGAATAAATTGCTCCTTTTGTCTGCGCAGACTGGGCTGGTGAATTCAGGTACACAGCCTCAAGAACAATTAGATGGTAGGATGAACGAGCGCTGTGCAGAACCGAGAACCATGTGTCTTCATACCAAGAGGCACAATCATAATTGTCAAGCAGATGTTGTCCGATAGCCGAGTCTTTGACTACCCGAACGTACATTTGCGGAGACGTGCTGTGCTACCCCTGATTCCAACCTCAGATCGGTGCGTCCTATGTATACCGCATCGCATCGACATTTGAACATGTAAACAACGGAATTTTTACAAAAATAGGACAACCAATCTTTACTAAAAGAAGGAAACACAGATCGAGCCTGAAACACAGTGCGCAACTTAACAGTCATGATTGTCGAGCAGATGTCATGGACAGCTTCAGTGGTTTTTATAGATCGTCTTTGACTACCTGAACACACATTTCGGACCCAGTCGTTGTCCTATTTATTTGAAGTTACACTGGTTTGGTACAAAATGTCAGTTAATAACTGACAAAGTTTTGGCGTGTGTTTCGTAGTGTTATTCTTCTGTTAGGTTGCGTACTGTGTTTCCGTGTCGCAATGTACTTTTAATTCATAATTATATGATTATATATATATATATATATATATATATATATAGTCATCCGCAGAGAGATCTGGTTCACTGTATCACTGTATGTTTATATATATATATATATATATATATATATATATATATATATATAGTACTATTTTATCTTTTATGAGGCATATTGAGAGTGAGGAAACATTTACTCGCCCCAAAATCATTTCAATCGACAGACTCCATTTTCTTAATAGTCGCCTTATGTAAACATAGCACGAATTACAGACAAAAAATAAAAGATGAAATTTTAATTTTCTTTCTTCTGTTGGACTACAACCTCCATTTCATAGATAAAAAAAATCTGATTTTCTCAACGATTTTCTATAAAATAAATTACTTACGTGTATAATTTGTTTTTTGGTGCGTGGTTGAAAGAATTATGCGTGTTTTTTCTTTCTTTCAAATGTTCGTTTTTACTTTTCGTAAGCGGGGAGAAAATATAGGATAATATTCTTTCAAATGAGTTTCTAAAAATCTGTAAACGTCTTTAATCTGGGAGACAGAGATATTTTGGTTCCACGTTGGAAGCGTTGATAAAACGAATATTTACACTGGCCTGGGCGATAAAAGCCAAGAGTTCAATAATGTCATTGTAGGTCATTCTAAGTAACTTGTGAATCTTCAATGGCGCACTTTTGGTTTGTAAAACAAAATCAGATTTCTTTTTATTTTTAGTCGACTGCGGGTTTGTAAAGCCATAAATATTAATCGCACAATTAAGTTTTTAATCGACTGAGTCGATCAGGCGAGTGAAATCTCAAAGGCTGCCCCTGAGTATTAATTTTTCCAAGCCTTCTTTCCCTATTTCAAACCGAAAAACATTCAACTGTTTCTTCATGATCTTAAGTATATTTGCTTTTTGTTTTCATTCTCTCCAAAACCTTGTTGTTGCTCACATGTTTGGCTTATATTATCCTTGACACCTTTCTGCACAACCGCAGTATTTTGGCCAGTGATGTCTTTTAGCTGCTATGAAGCTCTTTAAGTTGTTTTTATCCGCAATACCCTACATACTGTATCAACGGAAATCTTACTGTTAAACCCATATTCACTCCTCACTTGTTCCGCTTTTAATTTGCATTGCCTTCTGATACTCACACAATCTTTCTTTCATCTCTCCTATCTCTTATGCACAGATGAATGGAAGATTTATAAATGTGCAAAATGAATTCTGACAAGAGGATTACGACATTGTGAACCAAACTTCATAGCAACAGAGGTAACAATTAATTCAATATAGTTGCTCCACTGAGCCAAAAGCAAGCTAATTTTCGATCACATCGACATAACAAAGCACTTTAAACTCATGTTAGTAAGTTAGAATTTTCCTACTTTGAAATGTATTTCATTCGCAAAATATTTTTGCGACTTCGACTTTAAGTTACGTAAACCTGAGAAACATTTGTTACTTGGCACCTACGAAAATGCAAGAACTAATTTTCCAAAACTCAATGTATACTGGCATTACCGAAAAAACATACTGCTCAACAATATTAACATATTAAGAAAATAAAGATGTATAACCATTTTAGCTATGCGGATTTTCACCCCCATGTCAGTAAAATATATTCTCTTCCTAGGTATGTAACAAATTCGAAAGATTCTATTAATTCTTCGGGGACAGTTTTTATTGAGCCTTACTGGTTGAAGCTTACGATTTCAGTTTTAGAGGCATTGACATAGAGTCCAACATTGTTAGCAGCGTTTTGTAGATGATGTCGGAGAATTGTGGCATTGGTAATGGCGTCTACAGTGATAGCTAGATCATCAATGCATAGTCAACGTTTTGGCAGACTTGGCTGCCTCAAATAAAATGGATGTAATCAGGAAATCTGATTTACCAGACAACCTCAGAGATTAATATACGCCACTGTAGAGACAGTTTTAATACATGGTGCCATCGCTTAGACATTAACTAGAAACTCATGTGTCTATACTTGATGGAACCAACATTCGGATGTTGAGAGCTATACATTTCTTGGGGACAATATCCAATTAAATTACAGCTCTTTGGACCCACCCCTCTTAGTTGTACAATCTTACATGAATGCAAAATGCACTGCTAACGAAGAAAAAAAAAGGACCTGCAAGTAATCTACTGCACTAAAAACCTAGCCACAGAGCAAGACAGTTTGGTTGACAAGCCACCACCTACATTGAACAGGTATGATATAACACAGTATGTCACCCTAATGACCTTCGGACCTTGAAGCAGGACTGAGATGGTTGATGTTATATACTCATGGATGTACGATATCAGTTAGTTAAGTTTCATATGTGATACATGAATAGGTGAGTATAACTCGAAAAAGACATGACTAACTATTTAATCCATAGCTGGAGAGAGAAGCGACGGATTCATACTTTCCCCAACGTTATTTGCGCGTAAATGAATTCAATGAATATCAACAGAATGTCACCCTAATGACCTTCGGATCTTGTTGTAGGACGGTGATAGTTGATGTAATAGATTCATGGATGTCCGATATCACTCAGTTAGTCAAATGCCATACGTGATACAAGTAAGCATAACTCGAAAGAGACATGGCTGTCTGGGCATAATATTTTCCCGCAGTAAGTTGCCATAACTTTCTGCGGTAGACTGGCTGACAGCTAAGGATAAAGAACCCAATCTGTCCTTCTGTTTAACCCATAGGTGGAAGGAGAAGCAACGGATTCATATTTTCCCAAAGGTTATTTGTGCGTAAATGAATACAACAAATATCAAATGGAATTCGAACTCGTATCTCTGATTTCTCGTTCCGAGTCGATAGCCACTGCACCAGAGCGCACATCCTAACAGTCACTTAAGTGTCACACGTGATACACGCTTAGTACACGACAGAGACATAACTGACTGGGCATATTTTTCCGCAGTAGTTTGCCATTACTTTCTGCGGTAGACCGGTTGCCAATCAAGGCTATAGAACGCAATCTGTCCTGGTATTTAACCCATAGCTGGAGGGAGAAAAACGGATTTCTAAGTGTATTTATGCCTAAGCGAATGCATCAAATTTAACTGGAATTCGAACTCGGGTCTCCAATTTCTCGTTCCGAGCCGTCATCCACTGCTCTACAAATATATATATATATATATATATATATATATATATATATATATACTCTCACACCCTGATTGAGCACTCTGGAAGAATGGTAGACTTTGAAAAACAGTAGCTACTCTGGCATGTACGCATCGCTCATTCAGTAATGAATTAGAACACTCTGGTTATTGGGCGTGTATAATGATAATATAGACGCTAAAAAGTATGCCTTCTTCTACCGAACGCCTATAGTCCCGAGGTAGAATCGCCGACTGACGCCAATTCGGTCGCGTTTCAATCCTGGGTTTAAAAAAAGCAATCGGAGTCTAACTGTACGGATGAGCTGTGATACAGCGAAACAGATCTGTCTGCGGATGACTATATATATATATATATATATATATATATAGCTCGACCAAAAAATCATTTTATGCGATTGGTTCAATACTTATGTCCGCCATTGTATATATCAATTAATAAATATACCACCGTATAAATGTTTGCAAGTAATTCATTTGCCTTTTTTCGGTTAGTTGATTGATTACTTCTCCTGCATGTTTAGTGAACATATTTGTATGCATTGGTAGACATATTAGCAAGAGTGTGGAAGTTTTCATATTGATGTTATGTACATAAATTAACTTGAAAGTTATGTACATTTATTGGAGGGGATATTGGTAATATTATCTCGGACAGAAATAGAGACATAATTTATTACAGTCCTGTGTTCAAGTTTTGCTGGCTTAAAGTTGCGTTTGTTGAGGTCGATGGCGTGCTAGTTTGTACTAAGCTTAGTTTAATATGGCACGAAACTTAATTGACTAGGAAGAGAACATAAAATATTAAATATTCTGAAATATTACTGTGTAACGAAAGAAAAAAAACAACAACTCTAAAATGTACTTTTCTTTATGTAATAACAATTCAGAAAAAAAATTGAACTTTCCAAAATTAAGAATTTGAAAATTTCTATTTATTTTTCTCCATGTTATTTCTGTGTATAAATATAAGTCGACGAAATAAAATCTCCACATTTAATTTGATAAATGGCATAAAAAAAAAAATAAAAAAAAACGAAACGAAACAAAAAAAAACGAAACGAAACCAAAAAAAAAAAAAAACGAAACGAAACGCCTTGGTATATAAGGTTTCTGCTTGTCTATATATTTATATACTTATACGCTTTCTACGACTTATCAACCTGGCAGGTTATTAAAAGCCAGGAACTATTTTGTGATATTAATTTTTTATGGACATAATAATAATTTAGCGGAACTGGAATTCTACAATCAAAAATTTCAAGCTATTATCCATAACATCATCTTGTACTGACCAGGTTCGACGTTACTTAACCTTGGTATTTGGGCAGAAACCAATATGTAAATGTATAATCTTAAGACTGTTTGGCATAAAAACAATGGCCATAAAGATTTTAGACAATTTAAAAAAACATTACTAAAAACTTAAACGAAGTGACAACTAATAATAATTTTGTTATTGCCTGTTATTATTAAAGTCCTTAACATTAATAGTTTTATTAATGGTATATTTTTTATGTTTCAGACTGCAATGACCCTTCTCTGTCTGTTCTATAAATATTTTCATGGCTTCTACTCCGACGAACTTAAGTCACTAATGCCCCTGCCACAGGAGTTTACTCGTGCAACCAGACTAGCAACTAGGTCCCACCCATTCACAGTTAGATCAATCAAATGCAGTCGACAATTCAACTCCATCAGCTTCTTTTCTCGCACTTCCCGCCTGTGGAACTCGCTTCCATATTCTTGCTTTCCTGACGGCTACAACCTCCAGGAATTTAAATGCAATGTCAAAACCTATCTCTTATCGACTTGACTCTAGTTCTTTCTACATCACCCTGTATGTCTTTTCCTTTCTCTCTACCCTTGCCGCTGTCATCACATGTGTATTCCCATCCTTCTCTTGCTACTTTCTCTGACACACCCCGTAATTGGTTCGCCTTTCTCTTTACACTTCTCGTGTCTAAACTTTTACTTTTATGTAGCCCTCTGCGCATCAGTGGCGTTACCTCCTTGCTTGGGGTGAAACGATTAAAAATATATATATGTATAAGCCGCACGTATTTTTTAAAATAATATCTTTTAAAATTCCCTTGCGTCTTATATGCAATATGTTTGATTTTTATTTTACTTTCTTACCTTTGGATATAAAGAATTTTATAGGCTCGTGTTTTGTTTTTTTTTCATGGCTCGTTTAACCAAAATCATACGCCATAGTTATAGCGTAGGCTGTAACATTTACTAATAATTTTACAAAGTTTTTTCTGGATTTTCTCTGCTGAAATTGGGAGGCGTCTTGAACAGCCGTGCGTTTTATGAACCGTCAAATACGATAAAATTGTTTTATGTTTCAGACCTCAATGACTTAGCATAAATTGTCGTCTAAATTACTCAAAAATGGATATAACACTGATATTACATTTTAAGATATATTTTCGAAAATTAAACAAAAATATCTATAAATAGAAAAGAGTTAAACCGATAAAATGCAGCCGTAACTTCTACTCCAACAGTTTCTTTCCTCGCACTTCCCGACTGTAGAATTCTCTTCCAAACGATTGCTTCCCCGACGGCTACAATCTCCAGGAATTTAAATGTAAGGTCAATACACACCTCCTAACACACTAACCTGCTCCCATTCTATCAAGCACTCTTCCCATCTGCCCGACCCTCATCCTCGCTATCCTTACTCATCTGTCACCTTTCTCCTGACATTCCCTATGTCTATCCACTCCTTCTCTTTACCTTCCCCTATGTAGCCCCATGCGCAATAGTGGCAGTGGAATGCCTTGCTTGGGGTGAGATGAAAAAAAAAAAAGTTAATTTATTCAACAAATTCGTCATTGGTTTCAACTACGGCCACCAGATGCTTCGAAATCTCTTCCATCTCTTATGATCGGTCTCCTTGTGTATGTTGTTGAATGCTGCTAAAATCCTCGCTTTCAATTCATCTTTTGTGTTACAAGGTGTTTTGTTTGTAAGGGGTGATGTATTTGCAGAAATTGTCTGTCAAACATGACTGGGTTCTCCTGCTTGTGTGGCATGAGTCCTGTTGCCAGACATAGGGTCTTCCAGCAGACACCGTTCTTATCCAGGATGACAGTAACTCCTCAAAGCACTTGATGTAGGCCACCCTGTTGAGTCTAACGACATGTGGGAAGACTAATGGAGGTACAACGTCGCTATTCCTCGTGATAACTCCAAACACCTTCGTAATCTCCATTAGACTAGGCCAACTCGTTCCGAATCCTTTGCACTGTTCTCTGTCTGAACATTCTAAAATATTTGTATAGATTTTGGAGCGAATGTCAAGCAGAAAAGCATACTGTTTTTTTTCTGGATAAGTGAATTGCATCCGGGTGTTCTTTTTTGTATATTTGGGCAGCAATCCCTCTTTTATATAACTTTTGTTAAAAACTGACTGACAAGGCACTGAAATTCAGATTTCTATTTAATTTTTCATGTGTTCGTACAGGTTTTTTCTTTTCTAGACACGAAATGTGTAAAAACTGTGCAAAAATTCTGCATATCCGACCGCTTTTGGCTATTCTTCTACCCATCATCACATTTTTTAAATGAATGTGTACATTTTTAGTAAAGTGTCATACGTGACACACGCTTTAGGCGATCATTTCTTGAAAGAAACATGACTGACTGGGCAGAAGATAATCCCGCAGTAGGTTGCTATTGATTTCTGCGGTAGACTGGTTGCCAGCCAAGGCTATAGAACCCAATCTGTCCTATTATTTAATCTATAACTTTCCCAAAGGTATTTTTGGCCAAGTGTATGCAAGGGATTTAACTGAATTTCGAACTCGGCTCCCCGATTTGTTGTTCCGAGTCGATACCCACTGCACCACATCGTACATCCTATGTGTCTGAAATTATAGGAATGCTTTATTTTCTAAACTCGGTTAGCATTTTGTGACCTTGTTCAAAGTTAATGTCACTAAGTGTTGGATTTTTTCTGCTTTTATTAGTGCTTTTATTACTTGTAATCATTTTTTTTTACATATGGATGCGGCTAAGATAGATTTATTTTCTACTAGTATGTTGCGAATGAATTTTGATAAGTGTCCATGTGTGAATCATAATTGAGCTATTGTCAGATAGGTGTAAGGTGAATCATCCAGAGAGGCATGTGGTGGTATGAACAATATAATTATTTATGAGTTTGGTCTGAACACGAACAGGCCATAGTTATTAGACCACCCTAGTGTTTTAAAAAATGATGTATTTCATACTATTCTTTTGGTATTTATTGCCAAATGAATAATTGTAAATGAAAATATAATGGTTCTTTTGTTAATGCTGCACAATAACAGGTGCTTCAAATGAATTTATAAATATTTAATAATTACCTATATTGCAGTTTCATCAAAATAAACACTTTTTGCTTTCACACCGGCTGCACATACTCTGGGGATTCTTGCCACAAGTTTTTTATTTAAATAAACCTCCGGAAACTCACTCCAGGTATCATTTAGACACCTAACTAAACTCCGAACATTACTGGATTGTTTCTTCTTACTTATTCTGTCCAACTCATCTCAGGAAAGTTCATGAGAATTCTGGTGACTGAGGTGGCCAACACATAACTTTTAACGCCCCAGCAGTTTCTTTTAATTTTAAATAATTTTGGTACAATTTAGTAGTATGTTTTTGGTCGTTATTTTGCTGGAGGATCAAATTTGAACCCACAATACGCAATCCAGATGGAATTGCATATCTCTGTAAGACTGAATGGTACTATTCTTTTCTCATAGTTCTCTTGACTTCAACCAAGTCACCTGGACTTGTGCCTGCAAAACAGCCCCAAACCATGCAGGATCCCGAACGCTTCTTCGTACCTACACCCTCCTTTTACTCCCAAACAGATCGACCTTATACTCATCAGTCCATAACACTTTTGACCACTGTTCTGGAGTTCAGTTTTTGTGTTCTCTTTCTCATGCTAGTCTCTTCTTATTGGCTCGTCCAGCGAACCATTCTATTTTCATTAAGAATTATCCACTTAGGAATAAATACTAAAAATAGTATGAAATACATTTTTTTAAAACTGGGGCATCCTAATAATAATGGTCGGTAGTATATATATATATATATATATATATATATATATATATATATATATATATTATAAATTATGTTTTAGAACATGTACATAATTTTTTCTATATATATCCTCTTCTCTACAATCATATGTTTGTTTCAACGTTGGGCTTTTTCCTCCTGACGAAATGTTGGAAACCCAACGTTGAAACAAACATATGATTGTAGAGAAGAGGACATATATAGAAAAAATTATGTACATGTTCTACAACATAATTTATAATAAATATTCACCGCTCTATACATCATATATCGAGCACTGTTTTAAATTAATGTTTTGGACGGGAAAAAAATTCTTTCCTCGTTCTGTACTCACTCGGATATATATATATATATATATATATATATATATATATATATTGTAATAGTTGTTACAGTGGTTTATAAAAGCATAGTATCACTACCTCCTTCACATAAAATAATCCTCTCCTAAAGGTAATTAATATCCATGTTTAATCCACAAAATAAAAAAAACGAATATTGTATTAGTAAAATAAAATAAACCCATACAACACTAAAAAGTCACTCTATTCCATCCACTCATAAATAGTAGTAAAATAAAAAGTGTCTACTCTTTCTTAAAAAACCTTACATACCAAGATAAGTATTACCTAGACAAAACTAAAAAGTGACCTGTCCAAAACTAGGCTACCCCACCCCCCTCTCCTAACCCAAAACTGTATGTTACAAATTATGGTTACAAACTGCCGACTGACCCGCTTAGACATACTAAATTCCCATCCCACACATCACTTACATATCACATTCCCTAGAATTAATCGTTTTCACCATTTATTTTTCATTTCTACTTATCACCAGAAGAGGAACACTTGTGTTCCGAAACATGTAGATTGTTGTGTAGCGATACTATGCTTTTATAGACCATTGTAACAATTATTACAATAAAGCTTTACTTTGTATCGAGCATTTTTATAAAAGTAAACGCTTGAACAGTGGGTTTAAAATCTACGTGTTCTATAAATTTCTTACACTATATATATATATATATATATATATATATATATATATATATATATATATATATATGTAGGTAGATCAGTAGGTCTGTAGTCTAATGATGAATAAATATTTTAAAAAAATAATATCCTTCTTTGCAAATACATTTAATTCAGTGAAGAATATTGAACGCATAAAACTAACATAATGACAAATAGACATTACGCCATACTGATAGAGCATGTCAGGTATGTATACACATGCACATATACACACAAGTACGTATATTTTAGCAGATTGCATAAATATAATTCGGAAATAAAAAACCTCATTAGCAAATATGAATAAAATACAAAAGATAATCCGCAAAACTAAGTTGTCTATATCGTTTTATACAACGTGTTTAATATATATATATATATATATATATAGCTTAGCGTCTGACACCAAATCGGTCGATTTTCGATACCGGCCAGAAGCAAGTGGATGTGTCTAGCAACACTGATGAGCTATGATACAGCGAAACAGGCTTGTATGTTGATGACTAATATATTATACTCTCATTACTATTGAGCTCTCTAGAGAAGAAAATCTTACTAATGTTTCCACTTCATCTATATAAGTGTGATTCTTCAGAAATGAATTGAGGTCTTTCGGTGACTGGCGTGTGTACATACTGCTTATATACAACACGTTAAAAATTCACTTCTCTAATTCCGTGCTCCTATGGCTTAGTGGGTAGCGACTCCGACTGACACAAAATCGGTCGAGCTTCGATCCCGGTCAGAAGCAAGTGGATGTGTCTATACACACTGATGAGCTGTGATACAGCGAAACAGGCTTGTATGTGGATGACTAATATATATATATATATATATATATATATAAAATAAGTTTGATGTTTTATTTAACCCAATGGTAATATAATATTTCGCGGCTGTTTATCGACCGCTCCTCAGGCCAAATTCATATAACTCTTAAATCTTAATGCTCTGTTAAATCTTAACATTGAGTTCTCTTTGGATTTAATCTCCTGTGGAATTTACCTTACCAAGTACTAAGGATTCTGCTTTAAATATATATATATATATATATATATATATATACTTAGAGGAACAAAGTCCTGGTTACTTACGAACCCGGATCAACTTCTGTTTTCCTTTAGCCTGCCACTTCCTTTTTTGGTTGTGGGTAATACCTGTTTTTTACTTTGGAATTTGTTTTGCTGCTCCTCTCTTACTACTACTCTTTCTTCCGGTGTTTATAATTAGGGGCAACATCCATTGGTTTTCCGTGTCCATGCCTGAAGAGACCTAACGGTCGAAACCCGGGTAGTGAGATACGGATACCAAACAATTTTAAGTAAACATATATGAAAACTGGAAAAGTTTCATACTTCAGGATTTCATCGAAGTAAATCTTTGTGATTTTTTGGCACAAGTCCACGAGATTTTCTACCTGAGTAAAAACGGTATGAAGTCTGTCCTACAGAAGGACGCTAAGGATACTATGGACAGAACATTTTGGTTTTGGAGAGGATGGAAACGAAAAAGAAACTGGTAGTTAACATCAGGAAAAGTACAGCTGAATTATCTGGAACAATTAATGAGGAAGGAGGGCTTGAAGAATCTGATACGCATGAGATTGATAGAGGGAAAGAGGGACAAGGGAAAGCGACGCGTGACATAATTAATAGACTTGAGCAGCGGGTTGGTGGAGCAGGGTTTGCGTGGGGTAACTGGAGAAGGGGTGTCAAGAGCTACAAGGGATAGGATGATGTGGAACGCCATGATCAATGATGGGATACGGCACATAGCAGAAGAAAAAGAAGAAAAACTTCTTCTTCGTGTCAGCTTGGTAAGAAAAAGTAATGATGCAAAGTTCTTAGACCACGCCATCCCCAGATCAAAATAGTTTGGTCCAACTGATCGGAGACAGATAGGAATGACATCCCCAAATACTGCTCAATTTATATTCACTGAAGGGGTCATTTTTTCATTTTCATCTAGATTAATGGGCATCATCACATATCATTACGTGTTACTTATACATCGTAAAATATAACCCCAAAAGAACATTAATATGTAGAACATACGAGTGTGCATGTGTTAGTGCGTAGTAATACATAAATTACAGAACAGATGTCACATCTAAGTAAGATCTGATCAAATTAAATTTTCAGACACACCTTTCTAATCCAGCGATAAAGTAAACATCTAATCTTGTCCTTGCATCAACTGATCAAATTGAATTTTCGGACACAGATTTCTCATCCAGCCATAAAGTAAACATCTAAGCATGTACTTAAATCATCTGATCAAGCTGAATTTTAGGAAACACATTCATCATCTAGCCATAAAGTAAACATCTAAGCTTGTCCTTGAAGCAACTGATCAAACTGAATTTTCGGACACACCTATCTCATCTATACATAAAGTAAACATCTAAGCTTGTTTTTGCATCAACTGATCAAATTGAATTTTCGAACACAATTTTCTCATCTAGAACTAACAGAAGCATCCAAGTTTGTTCTTGCAACAACTGATCAAATTGAATTTTCTGATACACATTTCTCATCTCGACATAAAGTAAACATCTAAATTTGTTCTTGCATCAACTGATCAAATTAAATTTTCGGACACACCTTTCTCAACTAGCCATAAAGTAAACATCCAAATTTGTCCTTGCATCAACTGATCAATTTGAATTTTCGGATACACATTTTTCATCTAGCCAAAAAGAAAATATCCAAGCTTACCCTTGCATCAAGTGATCAAATTGAATATTTGGACACACCTTTCTAATCCAGACATAAAGTAAACATCTAAGCTTGTTTTTGCTTCAACTGATCAAGTTTTATTTTTGGACACACATTTCTTATCCAGCCATGAAGTAAACATCCAGGTTTATCCTTGCATCAACTGAACAAATAGAATTTCCGGACACACATTTCTCATCTAGCCAAGAAGAAAATATCTAAGCTTGTCCTTGCATCAACCCAATCAAATTGAATTTTCGAACACACATTTCTTATCCAGGCAGGAAATAGACATTTAAGCTTGTACTTGTTTCAACTGATCAAATTGAATTTTCGGACACACCTATCTCATATAGCCATAAAGTAAACATCTAAGCTTGTTCATGCATCCACTTACCAAACTGGATTTTCGGACACACATTAATCATCCAGCAATAATGTAAATATCTAAGCTTGTCCAAGCATCAACTGATCAAATTGAAATTTCGGACACACCTTTCTCATCCAGCCATAAAGTAAACATCTAAGCTTGTCCTTGTATCAACTAATCTAATTGAATTTTTGGACACGCCTTTCTAATCCAGCCATAAATAAACATCAGAGTTGTCGTTGCATGAACTGATCAAATTGAATTTTCGGACACACCTTTCTCATCTAGCCATGAAGTAAACATCTAAGGTTGACCATGCATCAACTGATCAAATTGAATTTTCGGACACTCCATTCTAATCCAGCCATGAAGTAAACAGCTAAGCTTTTCCTTGCATCAACTCATCAAATTGAATTTTGGGACACACGTTTCTAATCCAGCCATGCAGTAGACATCTACGCTTGACCCTGCATCAACTGATCAAATTGAATTTTCGGACACACCTTTCGCAACCAGCCGTACAGTAAACATCTAAGCTTGTTCTTGCATCAATTAATCAAATTGAATTTTCGGACACACCTTTCTCATCCAGCCATAAAGTAAACATATAATCTTGTCCTTGCATTAACTGAACAAATTGAATTTTCTGACTCACTTTTCTTATCCAGCCATAAAGTAAACATCTCAACTTGTATTAACTTATCAAATTAATTTTTCGGACACAGATTTCTCATCTAGCCATAAAGTAAATATCTCAGCTTGTACTTGAATCAAGTGTTCAAACTGAATTTTCCGACACACATTTATAATGAAACCATAAATTAAACATCCAATTTTGTCCTTGCATCAACTGATCAATTTGAAATTTCGGACACACCTTTCTCATCAAGCCATAATGTAAACATCTAAACTTGTCCTTGCATCAACTGATCAAATTTAATTTTCGGACACACCATTTTAATCCAGCCATAAAGTAAACATCTAAGCTTGATGAACTGCTCAAACTAAATTTTCGGACAAAACTTTCTCATCTAGCCATGAATTAAACATCTAAGCTTTACCTTGCGTCAACTGATCAAATTGAATTTTCTGAAACACCATTCAAATCCAGCCATAAAGTAAACATCTAAGCTTGTCTTTTCATCAACTGATCCAATGGAATTTTCGGACACGCCTTTCTAATCCAGCCATGAAGTAAACATCTAAGCTTGTCCTTTAATAAACTGATCAAATTGAATTTTCGTACACACATTTCTCATTTAGCCATAAAGTAAAATTCTAAGCTTGTACTGGAATCAAGTGTTCAAATTGAATTTTCGGACACACATTTATAATCAAACCAAAAATCCAAGTTTGTCCTTACATCAACTGATCAAATTGAATTTTCGGATACACATTTCTCATCTATCCATAAAATAAACATCTAAGCTCGTCCTAGCATCAACTGAACAAATTGAATTTTCGGACACACCTTTCTAATCCAGCCATGAAATAAACATCTAAGCTTGTTTTTTCATCAACTGATCAAATTGAATCTTCGGATACACATTTCTCATCCAGCCATAAAGTAAACATCTGATCTTGTTCTTGCATTAATTGAACAAATTGAATATTCTGACCCACTTTCCTCATCCAGCCGTAAAGTAATTATCTATGCTTGTCCGTGCATCAACTGATTAAATTGAATTTTCGGACACACTTTTCTCAACCAGCCATAAAGTTAACATCTCATCTTGTCCTTGCATGAGCTGATCAAACTGAATTTTGGGACACATTTTATCATCCAGCCATGAAGTAAACCTCTATGATGTCCTTGCCTCAACTTATCAAATTAATTTTTCGGGCACACATTTCTCATCTAGCCATAAAGTAAACATCTAAGCTTGTCCTTACAGCAACTGACCAAATTGAACTGTCGGACACAGCTTTCTAATCCAGCCTTAAAGTAAACATCTAAACCTGTCTTTGCATCAACTAATCAAATTTAACTTTCGGACACACCGTTTTAATCCAGCAGTAAATTAAAAATCTAAGCTTGTACTTGCATCAATTGATCAAAATTAATATTCGGACACATTTTATCATCCAGCCATAAAGTAGACATCTGTGTTGTCCTTGCATCATCTGATCAAATTAATTTTTCGGACACACCTTTATCATCTAGCAATAAAGTAAACATCTAAGCTTGTCTTTGCATCAACTGATCAAATTGAATTTTTGAACACACAATATTCTCATTCTGGCTTAAAGTAAACATCTAATTTTGTCCTTGCATCAACTGATCAAAATGATTTTTCGGACACACATTTCTCATCCAGCCATAAAGTAAATATCTTATCTTGTTCTTGCATCAACTGATAAAATTGAATTTTCGAACAGACCTTTCTCAGGTAGCCATAAACTAAACATCTAAGTTTGTCCTTACATCAACTGAGCAAATTGAATTTTCATATAAACCGTTCTCATCCAGCCATAAAGTAAGCTTCTAAGCTTGTCCTTGCATCAACTGATCAAATTTAATTTTCGGATACAACTTTCTCATATAGCTATAAAGTAAACATTTAAGCTTGTCATTGCATCAACTCATCAAATTGAACTTTCTGACTCACCTTACTCATCCAGCCATAAATTAAACATCTAAGCTTGTCCTTGCTTCCACTGATCAAATTGAATTTTCGGACACACCTTTCTCATCCGGCCATAAAGTAATCAACTAAGCTTGTCTTTGCATCAAAATATATTCCTGTTTAATGATAATGCTCAGGTAATCTGGTTATTCTTTCTAAAAACTTTGCTGCTTGATCCTCGATTGTCAAAAACAACAAGAGAGTCCAAGATACATATATATAATTTATTTTACAAAATTTTTCAAAATCTGTTCTAAAATGTATGAACTTTGACATATTTTTAATTCATTTGTTTTGATGCTCTGTTTTTTGTAATTAAACACAATGCATATTTTCGTAACAAGATCTCTCAATTATTCATATGGTAGATATAAATAAATATACTGTATAATTCTAAAAGAAAAAAAATAATTTGTTTAAATACAAGCATCCATTAAAAATAATATCTGAACAAATAAATTCTATATGTATGTATATATATACACACACACACACACACACACACATATATATATATATATATATATATATATATATATATATATATATATGAAATGATCTGTTTGTACATTATTTTTGATCAATACTTGTATTTAAGTAGATATGCTGTTTTTAATTAAACAGTATTACATATGTGTATCTACTGGCCAGATTATTCATGATAAATTTCCATTACGAAAATAATCAGGCCGGTAGATATAAATATCTAATACTGTGTAATTAAAATCAGATTATCTACTGAAATACGAGTATCGATCAAAGATAAATTTCAAACAAATCATTTCAAATTGTTGGTTGTTTATAATCAAGTTTTATTAATCTTTGTTAATATATATATATATATATATTTACCAAAAGTACACAAATATACAGGATGTTCCAATAATTTGGGCCGATTTTATATTTAAATTAAATTTAAGAGTCTAATTTTCAATTTCCTTCAGATTTATCAACTTCAGTCTTTCACAATTTCAACCATGGAATGATTAACAATGAAACAACGTGTGAAAGTTACCAAAGCATATTAAAAAAATGGACGTTCAAACAGAAATGCATTCGGGTTTATTGAATGAAAAGTTCTCAGATCGCATCCTCCCTAGAAAGAATGAGGTCAATTGGCCACCCCGATTGTACAACTTGATGTCTTTAGATTTCTTCCTTTGGAATCATCTCAAAACTAAGGTCTATGCCAAGAAGCCAACAACAATTTAATAGTTGAAGGCATATTGGTGAGATAGAGGAGCATCTATGAAAAGGCGTCATCAAAAGTTTTGACCATCGAACAAATCCTTGACGGAAATTTGGTCAATATTATTTTTCACAAATGATTGCTTTGACTTAAATACTATGATCTAATAGTGGAATATATAAAATTTTATCAATAACACTGGTATATTTATTGCTAACTTTGATCCGGCTAAATGAAACACTCTATAAAACAGGGGCGTTCATACCTTTTCTAAGGGTATTTTCGCGTACTAAAAGTAGCGATCTCAACTGGAATGGAAACTCGGCACACTGATTTCTCATTCAGATATCTTATCCATCACACCACCCGCACATCAATGGAATATATTACGCCCGAGTAAAACCGATATGAATTTCGTATTTGCATCAAAATCCATATATATGTGTACGAATAATTTATTTATACAAAACTATGTATATCATATCGCTTATATGTATTTCATAAAATTCGTTCAGAAGAATGAGCAGCGTGCAGTATATTGAGATAATCGGTAGTCATTTGTATTGGAACGGATGAGGAGAGGATGAGAAGATACAGGTGAAGACTGAGCAGCGTGCAGTGTATTGAGATAATTGGTAGTCATTTGTATTGGAATGGATGAGGAGAGGATGAGAAGATACAGGTGAAGAATGAGCAGTGTGCAGTGTATTGAGATAATTGGTAGTCATTTGTATTGGAATGGATGAGGAGAGGATGAGAAGATACAGGTGAAGAATGAGCAGTGTGCAGTGTATTGAGATAATCGGTAGTCATTTGTATTGGAACGGATGAGGAGAGGATGAGAAGATACAGGTGAAGAATGAGCAGTGTGCAGTGTATTGAGATAATCGGTAGTCATTTGTATTGGAATGGATGAGGAGAGGATGAGAAGATACAGGTGAAGAAGGAGCTGGGTGCAGTTTATTGAGATAATCGGTGGTCATTTGTATTGGAATGGATGAGGAGAGGACGAGAAGATACAGGTGTGGAAGGAGCTGGGTGCAGTTTATTGAGATAATCGGTGGTCATTTGTATTGAAATGGATGAGGAGAGGATGAGAAGATACAGGTGAAGAATGAGCAGAGTGCACTTTATTGAGATCATCGGGAGCCATTTTTATTGGAAGGGATGAGGAGAGGATGAGAAGATACAGGTGAAGAATGAGCAGCGTCCACATTGAGATAATCGGTAGTTATTTGTATTGGAACGGATGAGGAGAGGATGAGAAGATACAGGTGAAGAATGAGCAGCGTCCACTGTATTGAGATAATCGGTAGTCATTTGTATTGGAATGGATGAGGAAAGGATGAGAAGATACAGGTGAAGAAGGAGCAGAGTGCAGTGTATTGAGATAATCGGTAGTCATTTGTATTGGAAAGGTGAGGAGAGAATGAAAAGATACAGGTGAAGAATGAGCATCGTGCAGTGTATTGAGATAATCGGGAGTTATTTGTATTGGAATGGATGAGGAGAGGTTGAGAAGATACAGGTGAAGAATGAGCTACGTGCACTTTATTGAGATAATCGGTAGTCATTTCTATTATAATGGATGAGGATAGGATGAGAAGATACAGGTGAAGAATGAGCAGCGTGCAGTGTATTGAGATAATCGGTAGTCATTTGTATTGGAACGTATGAGGTGAGGATGAGAAGATACAGGTGAAGTATGAGCTGCGTGCAGTTTCTTCAGGTAATCGGTAGTCATTTGTATTTGAATGGATGAGGAGAGGATGAGAAGATACAGGTGAAGAATGAGCGGCGTGCAGTATATTGAGATAATCGGTAGTCATTTCTCTTGGAACGGATGAGGTGAGGATGAGAAGATACAGGTGAAGGAGGAGCTGCGTGCAGTTTATTGAGATAATCGGTAGTCATTTGTATTGGAATGGATGAGGAGAGGATGAGAAAATACAGGAGAAATATGAGTATCGTGCAGTTTTTTTGAGATAATCGATCGTCATTTGTATTGGAATGGATGAGGAGAGGAAGAGTAGATACAGGTGAAGTATGAACAGCGTGTAGTGTATTTAGATCATCGGTACTCATTTGTATTAGAACGGTTGAGGGGCGAATGGGAAGATAGAGTTGAAGAATGAGCATCGTGCAGTGTATTGAGATAATCGGGAGTTATTTGTATTGGAACGGCTGAGGAGAGGATGAGAAGATACAGGTGAGGTATGAGCTTCGTGCAGTTTATTGAGGTAATCGGTAGTCATTTCTATTGGAATGGATGAGGAGTGGATGAGAAGATACAGGTTAAGAAGGAGCTGCGTGCAGTTTATTGAGATAATCGGTAGTCATTTGTATTGGAACGGATGAGGAGAGGATGAGAAGATACAGGTGAAGTATGAACAGCGTGCAGTGTATTGAGATAATCGGTAGTCATTTCTATTGGAACGGATGAGGAGAGGATGAGAAGATACAGGTTAAGAATGAGCGACGTGCAGTGTATTGAGATAGTCTGTAGTCATTTGTATTGGAACGGATGAGGAGAGGATAAGAAGATACAGGTGAAAATGAGGAGCGTGCAGTTTATTGAGATAATCGGTAGTCATTTGTATTGGAACGGAGAAGGAGAGGATGAGAAGATACAGGTGAAGTATGAGCAGCGTGCACTGTATTGAGATAATCGGTAGTCATTTCTATTGGGACGGATGAAGAGAGGATGAGAAATGCAGGTGAAGAATGAGCTGCGTGCAGTTTATTGAGATAATCTGTAGTCATTTGTATTGGAACGGATCAGGAGAGGATTAGAAGATACAGGTGAAGTATGAGCAGTGTGCAGTGTATTGGGATAATCGGTATTCATTTGTATTGGAACGGTTGAGGAGAGGATGAAAAGATACAGCTGAAAGTTGAGTCGATTGCAATGTGTTGGGATAATCGATAGTCAGTTGTATTGGAAAGGAGAATGAGTGTATGAGAAAATACAGGTGAAAGGTGTGCAAAGTGCAGAGTATTAAGATAATCGATAGTTCTATTGGAAATGATGAGGAGTGAATGAAAAGATACAGGTGATGGTTTAGCATAGTGTATTTCTGCTGCCTCAGGCCTTTTCTTCATCCTTGATGAGATCGTCCAACTTTCACTTCCATACAGAAGAACAGATATCACATAGCAATCCAGCACTCTTTTTTCGTTTCTAATGAGGTTTTTTGTTTTTCAATACCCTGGATGATAAAATCTCGATCATAAAATCCTTTCTCACAGTTCGGTCCCTGAACGTAGTTATTAATGACCAGTCATTATGGGTCACTCTTCGGCATAACTTTCTTTTTTGATTTACATAAAGGATCTACCTAAGAATATACTCCGATCATCTGTAAACATCTTGACTGATAATACGTCTCTATCCAGTCTCACCTCAAACTCTTGTTGATCAGAGATTAGCGACTAATCTATTATCCAATTCAGCACAAACTACCCAGTGGAGTAACAACCGACAAGTTATGTTTACTGCCTCGAAAACAAAACTGGTTACATTATCACCGATTGAACCCCGAATTACCACTAGCCACAATGAACAGATATTCCCTCGGGTAGAGCTCGTGCCTTGGAAGACCCAAACTAATGCCTGACTACAAGTGGAATTCATGCATTCGATCCATTGACAAGTATTCAAGTAAAATGATCGACTTTCTCTATCATGTTATCCTCTATTTTTAGAAAATAAGACCATTAATGGAGTAACGTTGTCATATTTAGGCAGGAAATGCAATGACCTCACTCTCCAAAATTGATAGCGTTTAAAATCGTTTCTGATACAATGGATATCGACTCGGAAATAGGAATCGGAGAGCCGAGTTCAAATTCCAGTTGAATGCCCTGCATTCACTTACACGCTAATACCCTTTGGAAAGGTATTAAGCCGTCCCTTCCCTCCAGTTATGGGTTAAATAACAGGACAGATTGGGTTCTCTAGCTGTGACAGGTAACCAGACAGCCGCAGTAGGTATTGGCAACCTGTTGCAGGATAACTAAAATGCCTGACGTCTAAACATGGTAGGATTTTGAATCCTTCTCTTAAACAAATCTCGACGAATCTTTCTCCATCGCTTGGGAGGAAGCCGGCTCAACCCGACCAGGGTAAATGTCGAAACAGGTACAGGTAGGTAGTTTGTCATATTTATGCAGGCGCTGCAAAGACCTCACTCTTAAAATCGTTTCCGAGCCCTTGTGGATAACGAATTATTCTCTCCTCTCCAATCTTTTTCCTACAGGCGAAATGTGGCATGTCTCTTGCCGCACTGTGGCCACTTCCACCGAAAATGTTCGGTTGAACTATATTTCCTGGTTCCGCCAGTTCAGACGTTTAAAGCAAAGACACGACACGCCACTTATCAAGCCACCTACCATCTCTCCGTAAGTTCCTCTAAGTTCCTCTCGAACAACTTCTTCCCGCGAACCACTGAATATTTGAAGACTAACCTACGACATCATCGGCAAAAGCTAATCACGAGTGTGAAACCTGTAGTAATCTTTATCTATTAAAAAGTTAATTGGAGAAGCTGGATTGACTATCGTAGCTGCTTGTTGAGTAAACTAATTCGCATATAGATAAACTAGTATTCTGACTAGTATAGTTCTCGTATTATCACCGAAATTAAGAAACGTCGGACCTGGTCAGTACCTAGATGAGTGACCGCTTAAAAATACCAGCCGCTGAAAGCTCGAATGTGTAGTACAAAGGATAATGATTCGCACGGTGCAGTGGATATTGACTCGGAACGAAAAATCGGGGAGCTGAATTCAAATTCCAGTTGAATTCCGTGCATTCACTTACGCACAAAATACCCTTGGGAAAGGTATTAATCTGTCTCTCCCCTCCATTTATGAGTTAGATAATAGAACAGATTGGGTTTTATAGCCTTGACTGGCAACGAGTCTACCGCAGAAAGCAATGACAATCTGCTGCAGGATAATATTCTGCCCAGTCAGTTTATGTCTCTTTCTAGACATGATCGCCCAAAGCGTGTATCACGTATGGCACTTAACTGACTAAGTTCCATTTACAGTCGGTTTTGTTGTATTCTTGGGAAAGGTATGAATCTGCCTCTTTTCCCCTCCACCAGCTATAAATTTATTAGTAGAAACAGTGTCAGGAAAAACCGTTATCTAAACTTATTTATAAATGGAACTTTTTTTTTGTGTGTGTGTGTGTGTGTGTGTGTGTGTGTGTGTGTGTGTGTGTGTGTGTGTGTCTGTCTGTCTGTCTGTGTGTCTGTTACCTATAGACTCCGAAACGGCTGAAGCGATTTTCTTGAAAATTTACTCAGTTGTGTTATAAGCGTCTGCGAGTGTTCTTAGCTAGGTTTTCTGTCGAGGTACCCCTGATAAATATCGAAAATCGATAATCGAAAAAATCGGATTATAGAAAGAGTGGTCCGATTTTAATCAAATTTTTTACACTCATAGACAAAGACATAAGAAACGACATTCAGAAATTTCAAGGTTGCAGTTCTTACAATAGTGCAGAAAATCGATAATATATATATATATATATATATATATATATATATATATATATATATAAAAGGCAAGATGTTTGTGTGTGTGTCTGTTTATCTGCCTGTATGTCTGTATTTTTTTTCAGCCCTTTTATTTTAGTTTTTGCTTCGGGTTTGGCTCTAAGTAGGTATAATTGTAGTTCTAAGTCTCAGCCATTATACCATTTACTCAGAGGACATATTTAGCCTTTAAAATTCAGTTTACGACGAAAAAAACTTATTTGATATCGATACCAGGAAATCAAAATTTGACTTACATCCATTCATTTTTGTGTACGGTTTTGCTTTAACTGGAAACAACTATTGATTTTTAGTATTTCGTGCCAACGTCCAAAGAGTCCGAGCTCCAGGACCATGGATTAGTTTTAAAGCTTTCATTACACCCGAGCAACGCCGGGCTATGTTTTCTCTAAAATATAATTACACACTAAAATGCTTTCTTGCATTAAAAAAACCTACAAATGGTTAATAAGCAGTAAAACACACCTATGTCCAAATAATAAATCTTAGTAAAGTAAATAAAAAAAAATATTGATTTATCCCGCTATGAAGCTAAGGTTAGCAAACTAGTTACGTTGATTATTACACTTATAAGGAATTCGATCTGTTGTCCGGTTCATAATCCTCTCGGATCTTATAACTAGGAGTAGAGATTTATCCCTTGCCTTTTGTAAGGACTGGTTTCCAGTTCCTTGTAAAATCTACTTTAACTCTATACTTTTAACGTCTCCACCTAAAACTCTGAACTTTTACTTTTTCTATTGATATTTTTAGCTGAATAGGAGTAAATAGGTTTGCTTATCTTCCGGTTTAAACATCTCCTGAATTTTTTAAACATATAAATATAAATTTATCACTTGTTCCTTGTTTAGGACAGGGTTTTCAGTTTCTTCTAAAGTTCTTTCTTTCTCTTTAAATTTCATTATCTCTTGTACCTTGGGGTTATTATCACCTAGCTTTGGGCGGTGGTTCTAACTCATTACTTAGAGTGGCTCTTGAGCCTTATACAGGTGAAAATCATATTGAAAAATATAGTAGTGAAGTGTTATAGTCTGCGTAACAATCAATTACTTATACTTAGCATCAGGAAGAGACAGCTGAGTTTTCTGGGACACGTAATGAGGAAGGATTATTTGGAGAATCTAATACGCACAGGACAACTAGAAGGAAATAGAGACAGGGGAAAGCAGCGCGTGACCAAATTGATAGGCTTGAGCAAATGGATGACGGAACGGGGGTTTCGAAGAGATCCCACGAGGAAAAATATTCAGAGCTACAAAGGACAGGGGAAGTGGAGATCCATGATTGCCTACGTCCTGAAAGGACACGGCGCAAAAAGAAGATATTCGTTGCATTCACTTACGCACAAATATCCTTGAGAAAGGTATCCATCTCTTCTCTATCCAGCTATGGGATAAATAGCAGGACAGATTGAGTTCTATAACGTTGGTTGGCAGCCAGTCTACTGCAGAAAGCAATGGCAACCTACTGCAAGAAAATCTTCTGCCTAGTCATTCATGGATCGAAAGAGACATGATCGCCCAAGCGTGCATCCCAGGTGGCACTTAACTGACTGTGAAGTATTTATTAGGCCTAGTTTAATTTATTTGCAAGAGAGTGATAGTTGAGCCTAGGTAAAAGTTAGGATTTCAAATCCAGATTTTCTAGGCAAGAAAATCCAGTTGATTGACGTAACAAAATCTTCTTTTTCTCAGTCACTTGTTTCGCTAGAATCATTATGAGTAGCGAGTTTGATCGTCAATGGATTTCCCATACTTTCGGCCTTGGGCACCTCGAGGTTGTGTAATGGTTAACAAGCTTGTTTCGATAAATTCATTACAATTGAGTAGTGAGTTTGAACCTCAATGGGTGGCCTTTACTTTCGGCTTTGTGCCACATCTAAACTACGCTTAGAAAATTGCCATACTTTCGGCCTTGTGCTTAGAAAATCACCAGTTGATACACAGGAAGAACCGTTCCTTTTATGCCTGTCATGGCGGCATCACCGATAGACTGAATGAACTCTTCCTATCATTACTTATATCTCTCTTCATAAGAGGTGAGAGGAAGTAGCCTGAGGAGAGCGCCCTCAGAGCGGCCCGAAATCAGCTGAGAGTCGGTCTACGAACACTGCTACCTTAGCGACTATTACGTGTCCCAGTTCTAAGACCGAGGGTCGAATCATAGTATTCCACACTAACACGTATTATCGTTCCTACTAACCAAGGTCAATAGACACCTCTTAACACACTAACTCGCATCCATTCTCTCAAACACTCTTCCCATCTACCAAACCCAGATCCTCGGTATCCTTACCCGTCTATCTCCCTCCTTCTGACATTTCCTATATCTAACCACTCTTTCTCTTTACCTTCCCCTATATAACCCCTTGCGCAATAGTGGCAGTGGAATGCTTTGCTTGGGGTGAAATGATTAAAAAAAAATTCCAAGTATTGTATTCTTTCTGTATTTAATACATATTCGTGTTTTCCTATTTGGTTGTTTTTGCGTTATTCTTGCTGGACATTTAACCGGGTCCACGACAATGCCACAGATTATCTAGAAGGCCATTGGTAACTTATTCAATTCGATTCTCACTGGGTGCACTCTTTTAAGCGAAAATCACTTTTGGCCTTGCGCTCTACTAACCTATGTAAATATGGAAAGACAGAAAGAAAAACAGAGGCAGGAATAAAAAAAGAAGCGTAAACGGAAAAGCAGTAGAGCATAACGGAAGTTACCCATCCACCCGTGTTTATGTAAAAAAAAAAAATTATAAATCGATGCAAATAGATAAATAAAAGTAAATCGCAGAGAAAAAGGAGAAAGCGCAAGAGGAGGAAGCAGAGATCAAAGGAAGAAAATGTCGAGAGGGGTGACATTTAAAAAAAATAAAACGATGAAAGGATAAGATTTACAAAAATATGTTTAAAGAAAAATGAAAATGAAAAAGAAAGCAAAAAAATAAAAAAACATAAAAAAAACAATAAATAATGAAAAACTTAGAAAGTAAAAAAAAAGAAATAGGAAAAACACATTTAAAACAAAAAAAAAAGGATAAAAAACAAGGCAGTTGAAAAACGTAAAGTAAGCAGTTACTGGGTGGGGGGGAAGTAGATGGAGAAAAAAAACAAGTTAAAAGCAAAAACTGGGTTAGGAAAAATAATAAAGACGTCGTCAAGAAGTTTTAAAAAGCACTTAAACGTACATCGTTCAGTGATGTCTTACAAGGTCGTCTAACTAAAGTTTTCCAATGGGTTCGATTTTCACAGTGGACATAACTTTATTAGACTAATAAATATTTATACAGACAATCGTAACAGTTTATAAAACTAATAAAAGCAAGCTTGTCTCGCTAAAATCATTACAATTAAGTACAGAGCTCGAACCTCACTGAGTGGCCCATACTTTTGTTACCTTGTGTTACATCTAAGCTGAGCTTAGAAAATCACCATTTGATAACCAGCAAAACCCGATTTTTATGTCACATGCAGGATGTGCGTTGTGGTACAGTGGATATCGGCTCGGAACGAGAAACCGGGGGAGTCGAGTTCGAATTCCATTTGAATCCATTGTATTCACTTACGCACAAATAGGTATTAAAGGTATTAATCCGTCTCTTCCTTCCAGTTATGGGTTAAATAGCAGGACAGATTGGGTTCTATAGCCTTGGTCGGCAACCAGTCTACCGCAGAAAGCAATGGCAACCTACTGCGGGATAATCTTCTGCCCAGTCAGTCATGTCTCTTTCGAGACATGATCGCCCGAGCGTGTATCACGTATGGCAGTTAACTGACTGATCTAGCATGCCATTAGCAATTTGTTCAATTCGATTCTCACTAGGTGTCTTCTAACTGATTAATCTAAAATAGGTCAATCGATATATATATATATATATATATATATATATATATATATATATATATATATATAAACATGTTACGGAAATTAACGAATTTTAACGAAACTTGGTTATAAGCAACCGACAATTTGTAATGAATTATTTTGAACATTATTTTTACCGATACTCGTATTTAAGTAGATATTCTGTTTTTAATTAAACAGTATTTTATATTTATATCTACCGGCCTGATTATTTCACGATAAATATTTATTATGAAAATGTGTGCTATCCAGCAGGATTCGAACCTGCGACCCCTACATATATATATATATATATATATATATATATATATATATATATAAAGATACTACTACTAATAATAATAGTAATAATTAATTGGCTGTGATGCATGTGCCTGGTATAGACGTATCAGACTGGGTGTCTTAATGGGTACATTGAGTTTCGTACATTTGATCTCAGCGTTACTTTGTTGGCATGTTGCTCTGGCTACACCACCACCACTACCTTCACTACCACCACTACAACAACAAAAACAATAACAGATGATTTTGAAATTGAGGGTAGAGAAAAACAGCAAGCAATTTATCTCAAGAGCTTCTGTGAAAGAAGGGAGAGCAGGGAAAAGGATGGACGGTAAAGAGTCAAACGTTGCTTAGAGCTACAAAGGAGAGAAAACTGTAGTGTTATTTGCTGTTGTTGTCGGTGGGTTAACATCGCCCACGTCCTGAAGGGACACAGCACGTAAATGGTGATGACCACTTCGCTGCTGATGTCACTGAGAACGGTAAGGTGCTGGATATTTTTAATTGACTGGTTCTTGTGATACAGTGGATATCGGCTCGGAACGAGAAACCGGGGAGCCGAGTTCGAATTCCAGTTGAATTCATTGCATTCACTTACGCGCAAATACCCTTGGGAAAGGTACTAATCCGTCTCTTCCCTCCAGTTATGGGTTAAATAGCAGGACAGATTGGGTTCTATAGCCTTGGTCGGCAACCAGTCTACCGCAGAAAGCAATGGCAAACTACTGCGGGATAATCTTCTGCCCAGTCAGTCATTTCTCTTTCGAGACATGATCGCCCAAGCGTGTATCACGTATGGCACTTAACTGACTGACCACTTGAACTCGGAAATAACCGACGGAAATAACCGACGGCTAACATAATAGTGAAGTAACGAATAATAAGTAACACCGAATAATAATAATAATAATAATAATAATAATAATAATGACAATAATGGGAATAAAAAATTGTCTTGTGAAGTACAGCCCACACACTAAGGAGAACTTTGTCTATGTAACGCTAGGGATGTTAGGGGAGATAGAAAAAACATGAAATGGAGCCCTAACAACATGCCACGACCTTCCTTAGGTCTTCCCGCAGACTTGCTTGGTCGTGCGACCATAGCAGAAATCGAAATATGATGAAAAATGACAACATAATATTAATAGTAACAACAACAACAATAATAATAATATTTAAAATTCTAGTTAAACTTTAATGCAAAATCCTTAAGCGAAAGCTGTTTTAATTTCACTTAACGATAGACTATACAAATTTCAATACCATAGGCTAACTGCGTGCGTGTGTTTGCGTGTGTGTGTGTGTGTGTTTGCGCGCGCGCGCGTGTGTGTGTGTTTGTGTGTGTGTGTGCGTGCACGCAAGTGTTTGCGTGTGTGTTTGTGCATGTGCGTATAGGTTAGTGTGCGTATGTAAGACGAGGGAGTGTAACATTTTTTTTTAATCGTATCACCCCGAGCAAGGCGGTAACGCCACTGATGTGCAGGGGGCTACGTAATATTGAAAAGATTGGAAAAGAGAAAGCCGGAAACCACATTCTAAACAGGGAACAAGGGATAAGCCTCATAACCTGTTCAATAGACGTGGGTGGAGTGTGAACCGGGCGATAAATAGATCTATCTACTCCAATTGAAAAAAAAAAAGAAACCAAAGTGAGAAGATTGGAAAAGAGAAAGCCGGAAACCACATCCTAAACAGGGAACAAGGCATGAGCCTATTAACCTGTTCAATAGACGTGGGTGGAGTGTGAACCGGGCGATAGATAGATCTATCTACTCCAATTACTGTTTGGCATAAGAAAAACAAAAACATAAAATTCGTTTTTGTTCGGTTCGCAATAATCTAAGGCAAGTTCTAAGGTAAACATTTACTTTCTTCGTTAGATATCTTGAAAAACAAAATCCCTTCACTTTCACGTCACAACGGTAGAAGGTAGGAATAGTGTTTCTAGTAAGTACTAGGGAAAACCACTCTCCCATCATTATTTTACAGCCCAGAAAAGAAAAAAAGGAACTGTTATATACTAGATTGAGTTACTAAAGTGCTGCTTTGGTCCGATTTTAGGAAGTAAGACGGACTAAGCCTTTTAAAAAATAGCAGGAGTACAACGAGTACACCACCACACACTCTTCAAACTGACATCGGCATGTTTTGTCTATAGATGCGGTTTCTCTGGTAGAAAATTATATTACGGGTTCGATTATTGTCAGGAGGTACGCTTTTTCTATTACAGCACTTGATTAGCTAAGTCGATTGTTTTTAATGTCAGTGTTAAAAAAAACAAAACAAAACAAAAACAAGAATAATATCCCCAAACACGCCAAACATAACGTTTATAGTAATAAGTAATTCACACACACACACACACACACACACACACACACACACATATATATATATATATATATATATATATATATATTCAGGGAGATGCAAAAGATGTTTTGTTGCAGTAATGAAACACAAATCCCACAAGTTATTCGAACACACCATTTTACCAGCAAAACATTTATTATTAATTATGAAAAAATAAACGTATAATAATAAAAATTATGTTAAAGTGGTTTTGAATTGAATTAATTCTAGTATTAAATCAATCCTAAAACATATATATAAACATGCGGTGTAGATATAGAAGAATCCAAAATAGGTCTATCCTTCCGCTTAATCATGGAATAACGTGTCTGTCTTCATTTTTACACAAACACACACACACACACACACACACACACACACACACATATATATATATATATATATATATCATAGAATACATCAAGTGTCTTTGCTTGTATTGTTTGCAGTGCATGTAAATTTTTGTCGAAGAAGACTTATCTTCATTGTACTGACGACACCAGGTGTCAGTGTTTTGTTATGTTTTGTTTTTAAGAGGCCGCGATATGAAAATAACAGTTGGAAAAAAACATTTGTGTAAATCTAATGAAGATTCAGTAAAACACATCGTCATCGGCATGTTTCAACTAATATATATATATATATATATATATATATATATATATATATATATATATGTAACTTAATAAATATACATATGGGAATGCACACATGTATAAAATTATTATTCAGGTGCTAATAAAACAGTGCTCAATGTAGTATAAACAGAGCTATTAATTATATATATATATTAATGAATATACATACACGTACACATTATCTTACGTCGGTGGCGTTACGCAATCATCAGGTGTAAATTTCAAACTGTTACTCCGCCTCGCGCCACCGACTTATGATAATATGCATATTTCCTTATACACACACACACACACACACACACACACACACACACACACATATATATATGTGTGTGTGTGAGTGTGTGTGTGTGTGAAATGTGTATGTATATAAACATAAATATATACGTATATATATATATATATATATATATATATATACGTATATATAACAAATTGTCTATATATATATATATATATAGACAATTTGTTATATATTATATTATTTATATATTATATATGCGCGGTACTTATTTGAAAGCGCTCAATATCAGTGATAGGACTAACATATATACGCAACCCTAAATATATCCAAATTTTTTAATAAAATTAATCAGTTTGTCTGACGATCGCAAAAGTGTGAAACCCAGTGTTACAAATTCACACCAATCCGATTGAATACACACACACACACACACACACACACACACACACACACACACACACACACACACACACATATATATACCGTTTGCTGAGAGGAGTAGGATTCATGCCTTATCCGAGGGTATCAATTGAAGTGCATCCAAATACTATCGACCTGAATTTGAATTCGGTGTGCTGAGTCAATTTTCTCGCGCCGATACACACCCACATATTCATATTTTTTATATGCCACTCAAATTAAGTTAAAACTAAAATTGATATTAGCTTTCAACTTATCCGACGCTTTAAAAAAAAAAAGTAAAGAAAACAAAGGAATGGAAACAAATGATAAAATAATTCAAAGAAAGAAAAAAAAAACTAAAAATACGCGCTTTACATCAAACAAGAACAAGTGTTTTTCCGTTCATTTAAAGGTTTTCTTTTTAACTGTGTTTATTTTGATAGATTCAGTCAAAATGATATAATTGCATAATAGAATGAAACTACTTCTTAAGTTTGAAGAAGAAAAGAATGAAAGAATGAGAAAGTGAATGGATGAATGAATGAAAGTAAAAGAGATAATGAAAATACAAACATGGAAACGTCAAAGAAAGAGAATGAAAACGTCAGATATCTTTATAAAGAAAGAAAAAAAAGAAAGGAAGAAAGAAAGAAAAACGGAAAAAAGAAGGAGTGACAATAAATAAATGGAAATTTTTATGAAATAAAGTTGGATGCATGCAACGTTAGATAAAGATAGAAAGAAGCAATGAAAAAGGAAAGAAAGAGGGGGAAGCAACGTAGAAGAAGGAGGAAGAATAAACACAAGTGTATGTGAGAGAAACAGAGAGAGTAAGAGAGAGAGAGTGTGTGTGTGTGTGTGTATGTGTGTGTGCGTGTAAAAAGAGGCGGGTGGACAGAGGGGCAAGTCGTTTTAGCAGGGGAGGGAGAAGCGCAAAGAGGGAGAGGCGAGGCCAAGCTGACTGTAAAAGTCGCAGCTTCGTTTGGAAATGATGGACCGACACAAAACGTAATGATGGGAGAAAAACGGCCCCAGTATAAATCGGACGAGTTAGCAGACGAATTTAACAAACAAGAAACTAAAACAAGAAAAAAGTGATAAAAATAAGCAAAAAAAAAAAAAAAAAAGAAAAGAAAAGAAAAAAGAAAAAAAAGAAAAATGAAGTCGAATTCGGACCGCTTTAAAAAAACATAAAAAAGATCTACTCACAATAATGTCATTATAAATAATAGTCATAATTTGTTTTCATTAACTTGTAAGTCTTTAACCCGCCTCCTTGCCCGGTTTTGCCTGCCGAAAAACTACAACAGAAAAAGCAAGTTGAAGCCTTTCGAAGTATTGGCGAAAACTTACTCACTCCTCCTGCTACTACTCCTCTAATGGTTTTGTACTAATACCACTACTACAGGAAACTATTACTACTACGACTACTATTGCTCTTCTTATAACTACAGTAGGAGTTGCAACTGACGTTAGAAAAAGCACTGGATACGAACACGCATACAACGTTATAACTTCATAGTCAGCTCACTTGTTTCTGAGGATCGTCTCGTGAAAAAAAATATCCATTTTACCTCACTATTTTTACAAGAAGAAAAAAAATACATCACAAGAAAATCGCCTTTTATTTTTTTTTATTTTTCTTTTTAATTTTGTTTTATTTTTGTTTCAAAACCACTGCAAACGACAAGAATAATTTTTTAAAAAAAGTGTATATAACAATTCTGTATGTATGCATTTAGAAAATGTCAAGGTTTGTAATTGCATAAAAGCGAATTTTTACCTGTGTTAAAAAAAGTATTTGCACCGGAAACTTTTTTTTTAAAGAAAAAACAAAATTAAACTTAAAATCTACGGGTGCAGAAAAGGAATGAAAAAATATTTTTTCCGTAAAAAATATTACAAAAAATTAAAAAGAAAAAGAAGATAAATTATTCTTTTTAAATAAACAATAAAAAGTCCAATGAAAAAGCAAACGAATATTTGTATTTCTGAGTTTACAACTAAATAAAAACAAACACCGACTTAGTCGTAGTAGTAGTAGTAGTAGTAGTTGTTTATGTGGTAGTAGTAGTTGTATAACAATAATAATTCCTAACACTACTACTTATAATATGAGTGCAACAACAACATTTACCACAAATATAAGCGATGACAAACAAGGTTGAGAAAAAATCAATGCAATGATTGAACGTAACTGATTTTTTTTTTTTGACATCATTGACATCAGAGATGAGTGTATACTACGAGAAACAAACAAACAACAAAAAACCTTTGGAAAATCAGCCCCAGTGGATCACTAATCAATATCACAACTTAATCTAACTGAAGGAGTATTTGCAAAATTTTTTTTTGACCTTTGTTTTTTGATTTTAATTTCACGCCAAGGATCAACTTTAAAAGTCAATAAATCTCAGAAAAGAAAAACTAATGAAAACTGTTTATTACCGTGCACATTTTAAACATACTTTCGCTTTTTACATTTCTGCTCTTCCATTTTCTTAGCTTGAATCAAGTCATGGCTCCGACCTGGGCGGCTCGTACCAATAAGTTGGGCTCCCCTTCTCAGGTGATTGCGAATCGTTTCTTGCTAGAATCATCCTAATGCCCTCAAAACAAGCCCACTTCATTTCGACGTGGAGAAAACTCGTTCGGAGTTTTCCAAGTCAAACGCACCGTTTAAGTTATGTTGACAAATGCAACATGGAATTTTTCCGTCTTCCTCGATTCTGGATCCGACCAGGAAGATTACTATTATACGAACTTTTTGGAATCAAATGACACGCTCACAATTCCGGCCAAAGGTAAGACGCCGTCCAATGTGGCTGAAACTGTAGTGATCGGCGTTTTCCTTTCAATCATTATTTTAATTTCAATAGTTGGGAACAGCCTCGTGTGTGTTGCCGTATTTAAAGTGCGACAGATGCGTAAAATAGGGAATTTCTATCTTGTTTCTCTCGCCATCGCCGATCTTCTGGTATCTCTTCTCGTCATGACATTTGCTTTAGCCAATGACATTATGGAAAAATGGGTATTCGGCCAGTCCTTTTGCTCCGTGTGGATATCTCTAGATATCATGTGCTCCACAGCTTCCATTCTAAATTTGTGCGCAATCAGTCTAGACAGGTACATTCATATACGAGACCCTTTACACTATGAGAACTGGATGACAAAAAAAAGGACTGCCATCATCATTACATTAGTGTGGGTGTGTTCGTTTCTAATCTCTTTCGTTCCTATTCACCTAGGTTGGCACAAACCTGAATCTCCAGGCCCTCACACGAAGGAGTGTCAGTTCGACATCAACCAGATCTACGCCGTGATTTCCTCTACTGTTAGCTTCATCATCCCGTGCATTGTGATGCTATCGATCTACTGTAAGTTGTACAGTACGGCCCAACAACACGTAAGGAATATTCGACGCACATACGCTTGCGAAAGATACGACGGGTCCCTCTCCGATCACAAGGCCGCCATCACACTCGGAATAATTATGGGTGTTTTCCTACTTTGTTGGACACCTTTTTTCGTTGTCAATTTGACCGCCGCTGCCTGCAAGACGTGCGTACCCCCACTGGCCTTCAAGATCCTCACATGGCTAGGGTACGCCAACTCATCTTTAAATCCAATTATTTACAGTATCTTTAATACAGACTTTCGCGAAGCGTTCCGGCGGATTATTTTACCAAATTCTTTCACATCGAACGACGACAGTTACATGTACGCACCAAGCTCGAGGGACGTACAAGTTTCAACTAATTCTACATCACAAAAAAACCTCTCGCAGAATGGTAGTCGGAAAGACAGTAAAACGAGGCTTATATCTGAGCAAGTGACTATTTTGTGATTTTATTTGTAGCTTTAAACATTGTTCATTGTGAATTTAAAAACCTATTAGATTTTTTTTACAATTTCTTGCCGAATATTTGTTATAAATGAATTTCTTAAAAAATGGCAAAATATAACATTAACTATACACGCTTTATTATAAGTATTAAATATTTACTAAAATGTCTATATGCATATGTATGCAAGTATGTCTATATATATATATATATATATATATATATATATATATATGTGTGTGTGTATGTATGTATATATAAATGTACATGCATACAAACATCAAAAACGCAAAATATATTGGAAAGCATATATATATATATGTATGCGTAAAAATGTATTTGCATATGTGCATGTGTATATATTTATTTAAACACATATGTGAATGCATTCATATATATATATATATATATATGTATGTGTGTGTGTATGATGCCACACTTCACTATAAGTGACTGCGGTTTAAAAAAATACCTACTTATTTAGGCAGATAATATCTTGTATTGTTATACAAGTAACACATTCCTAAACTTGGTTTTGAAAATCAAATTTAAGAAATTCTAATGAATGTTACCTTTTGGAATACAATTATTTTGATTATACTTGAGTTTTTTTTTCTCTCTGTCACCTTCCCTCTCCTCCTCTTTCATATTTCCACGTATGTATCTATTATTATCTGTTATTACTCACTGTTCTTTTCGCTAAGAACTTTTATGGCGACAGCTTTTATAAAATCAGTATTTTCTTTTATGCTAATTGATTCCTTTTAAGCATTTGATTGGAAACACTACATTAAACTAAAGCTGGGAACTAAATTAAAGCTGACTGTGAAAAGTTATCTAATATATTTTCAAATCAAAATTTAAAAAAGAAAACGATCGAACACTTATCTGAATAAGTTATGGAGCAGAACAAATCATATTCAACGCTTAGGAAACAAAAAATAAAGATAAGATACTGAATACATAACCTTTTAGTTTGTTTAAACATTGGTTGTTAAAGAAGATTGGTGTACACGGAACCGATGTACCCGACAGAGCACAAAATAGTGTTGCCGATAACAGATCTTACGGAAAATCGGTAAAAATGTTAACTATAAAATCAATCATCCATAGTTACTAGCTAAAGAAAATCGTTAAAACAGTTAAACTTTTAAAGTTTATTCTCGCCATTAAGCTTTTGGTTGATGTGCTTATTTTAAACTGTGATATTTGTTCTTCATATATATATATATATATATATATATATATATATATATATATATAATATTTTTTAAAACCATGATTCCATTATCTCTGACAAAAGTTTTTAACGATAAACATGTTTCATTCTTTTTCTGTGTCTCTTCCTATTTTGTCAGAAGCATGAATAACGACGAAGAAGTGCAAACCCTTGATTTAGAAAAAATGTAATTTCGTGGGCCATTATTTCTTCAGTTCTTTTGATTATCACTGGGTGCCATTTTAAGCTGAAATTTGTGTCTTTAACAGCAGTTGGAAACTCCGCTAAAGTTTTACGACGATTCTTCGATATTAAAAAACAAAAAAACAAAAAAAAAACAAAACAAAAAAAAACAAAACAAAGCAAAACAAAAACGCTTTATTTGTGCTGTAACAAGCTATTTTTTTTTTTACATGTCCATATCAATTTGCCTGTTACGGTCTTAAACACATATGAGAGTTTAGCGTAATTCTTATCTCTGGTAAAAATAGGATTACAAATGCTGATATTCGATATTTGTTTGTTTGTTTTTGAGGCTTAACGACCTATCAATCCTTATGGGATCATTTTAAGGTCATAACCAGGGATTTTTGGGTAAGGTTATTCTTATTTTTACAACGTTTTTTCACGATTTATTGGGATTTGTTTTTAAGAGCAGGGTCCCCAAGTCCTACCCTTGTTATTTAACCCATAACTGGAGGGAATGGACGGATTAATACCTTTCCAAAGGTACCAGTGCTTAAGTAAATGCAGGGTATTCAAGTGGAATTCGAACTCGGCTCACCGATTTCTCTTTCCGAGCCGATATCCACTGCACCACAACGCACATCCGTCACTATACGCTTACAGCACCTGGTATTCCCAAGCGGTCACCCATCTAAGTACTGACCAGGATCAACGTTGCTTAACTTCGGTGATCGAGCGAGAACCGGTGTGTTCAACGTGATAGGCCGTAAGCCGCTGATATTCGAGGCGTGGTTGTAACATTAGTAATCCTCCTCACAATTGGCCCTTTGTGTCGGTCCAAGAAAACCTTATGAAATATTATGAACTCTTAAAAGCCTTGTTTTCTCACCAGCTCTTCTATCTCAAATAGAGGCGACATATTCTACATCAGATGATAGAAATCTATGGTAGTTGTTCGAGTCCCAACCTAAAAACTTAGAATGTTGATTTTCAAAGCTAGCACAACATTCCCACTTGAATGATAGGCACTGTAGTTCTGTTTTTTCCCCACCTTGCACCCTACCCTGTAGTGCACGTGGTACTATTCAGCTATGGGTTAAACAATAGGCTAAATAAGCATTGTGTAGAGGTTAGTTTAGGAGATATTTTTTTGTTTAAATTCAACATTGTGAGAAAGGCAGAGGGAAAAACTCTACTATTCTTCTTTTACTATATGCCGTGTCCATTAAGGACGTAGGCAATCAAGACCTTGCATATCTCTCTATCCCTAGTAGCTTTTAACACACTTTCTTCTGTTACATCACCCTCTCTGCCATCCATTTGCTCAAGCCCGTAAAGTATGTTGCGCGTTCCTTTTCCCTGTCTCTCGTTCTTTCTATCTCCAAGCCTCCCCACCCACTTTCTCATTTTATGTCCCAGGAACTTCAGCTGTCTTTTTCTGATGTTATAGTATAATTTTCCTTTTCGTTTCCATCCTCTCTAAAACCATGTTGCTCACATGTTCCTTCCCTATATCCATCCGGTCAGTATCAGATTCTCCAAGCCCTCCTTCCTCATTAAATGTCCGAGAAATTTCTGCTGCCTATTCCTGATGTTAAGAATAATTGTCATTTTTGTTTCCATCCTCAATAAAACCATGTCGCTCACATGTTCCTTCCCTCTATTCATCTGGTCAGTATCAGATTCTCCAAGCACTTCTTCCTCTATTAATGTCCTAGAAACTTTAGCTGTCTTTTCCTGATGTAAAAAACCAGGTTGCTTACATGTTCCTTCTCTCTATCCATACAGTCAGTATCAGATTCTCCAAGCCCTCTTTCCTCATTAAATGTCCCAGGAACTTCAGCTGTCTTTTCTTCATGTTAGAGTATTAGTTTTCTTTTCGTTTCCATCCTCTATCTGACCTGTGAATATCAGATTCTCCAATCCCTCTTTTCTCATTAAATGTCCCAGGAACTTCAGCTGTCTTTTCTTGATGTTAGAGTATTAGTTTTCTCGTCGTTACTCACATGTTTGGTTCATGGTATCCTCACTATCGCTAGTCAGTCAGTTAGTTTAGTGCAATACATGATACACGCTTGGGCGATCATGTATCGAAAGAGATATGAGTGACAGGGCAGAAGATTTTCTCGCAGTAGATTGTCATTACTTTTCTGCGGTAGACTGGTTGCAAACCAAAGCTATAGAACCAATTCTCTCCTGTTATTTAACCCATGACTGGAGGGAAGTGAAGAATCAATACCGTTCCCAAAGGTATTTGTGCGGAAGTGAATGCAATGAATTCAACTGGAATTCGAACTCGGTTCTCCGATTTTTGTTTCCAGCCGATATCCACTGCACCACAACGCACACCCACCACTATTCACGGATCTTAAAAGAAATAGTGAAGAGTAATACTTAACTATATAGTGAAGTGAAATTTTATCAAAATGATTACATATTCACTGAAGTTGTTGAGTCAGTCAGGGTTAATTAGTGCATCTCTTACATTTGTAGATGTTACGTTGATTACAGGTTTTTGGTTCTTCGCAATGCCCATAAAGAAATGGTCAAATTCCTGATCATTTTCAAAATAAACATGAGTTGGTGAAAAAGTTACCAGGATTAGGTCGGGGTGGGGTGGGGGATTGAAACAACATAATCGAACCAAAATCGAATTGGGATCGAGACTGTTTATATTTATATATCATTAAAAAATCAATAAAGAATGGAATTTTAATTCCCGGCAATTTGTTCCACGGCCTAATCTATAACGGTGGCATCAGGATTGGAGAGAAAATAACATAAATAAATGATTGTATATATATGTATATACAAATATATTGGCATATAAATATAAGCAATTATTATCACACTTCAACATTATATATATATATATATATATATGGGTGAAAGATTGTATACACATATATATATATGTATATATATATATAGGCTAAAGATTATATATATGTATATATAATGGGTAAACCAAGCTTCGAAAATACTAGTAATGAAACACTGATATAAATCAGCTGATATATATATATATATATATATATATAAATATGTGTGTGTGTGTGTGTGTGTGTGTGTTAAAGATTGTATATACATATATATATGGACGAAATATTGCACATATATGTATATATCTATATGGGTTAAAGGTTTTGTGTCTATATATATATACATATATATATATATATATATAGAGAGAGAGAGAGAGAGAGAGACATACACACACACACACACACACACACACATATATATATATATATATATATATATATGCACAAATACATATACATATATGTTTATGGAGTAAGATTGTATATATATGTATATACAAATATATTGGCATATAAATATAAGCAATTATTATCACACTTCAACATTATATATATATATATATATATATGGGTGAAAGATTGTATACACATATATATGGGCTATATGTTGTATATATACATATGTATACATATATATGGGTGAAATTTTGTGTATATATATATCCATAAATTATATATATATATATATATATATACACACACACACACACACACACACATATATATATATATAATATATAAATACATATACATATATATGTATATATGTTTATGTAGTAAGATTGTATATAGAAGTATATGTATGGCTAAAGATATTATATATATATATATATATATATATATAGGCTAAAGATTATATATATGTATATATATATATACAATTATTATCACAATTCAACATTATATATATATATATATATATATATATGTATATATATATATATATATATTCCATTTGTAAACGAGTTATTACGCAACCTAGGTTTCTACCGTGAGTGGTGTCTTCAGCCGATTATCAATAACCGTTTTTACTGTTTACCGTTTTTGAAAATTGCCTGAAGATACCACCCATGTTAGAAACCTATGTTGCGTAATAACTCGTTTACAATTGGAAAATATTCAAAAGTTCTACGATACAATTGTATTGAACACTTTTTAATACAAATGTGCACTAGTCTAGTCTTATTAAGACCAGAAACTAAGTAATTAAACAGTCAATATATGTATATATATATATGGGCTAAATCTGACTCAAACAGCTTCTTTCCCCAAATACATTTTCTAAGAGGTTCCTTTCTTGAAATCCACAAGCTTAACTAATTCAAGTCTATGGTTTACCGCTACATTTTTAACAAAACCTTATAAAATGCGCCGATTCATCTTACTTTTACCACTTACATAACAAGCTGCTTCAATAACACCCTTCTTCAAGTGGCACTTAGGATTTGTATGAAGTATATATCTATCTACACCTATTTATAAATGCAAGTTTGTCTGTGTGTGTGTGTGTGTGTGTGTGTGTGTGTGTGTGTGTCCGTTCCTTATAGACTCCAAAACAGCTGAACCGATTTTCTCGAAAATTTACACAGTCGTACTATAAGCGCTTGCGAGTGTTCTTAACTAGGTTTTGTGTCGAGGTACCCCCCTATAAATATCGAAAATCGATAATCGAAAAAATCGGGTTATAGAAGGAGTGGTCCGATTTTAATCAAATTTGATACACTCATAGACAAAGACATAAGAAACGATATTCAGAAGTTTCACGGTTGCAGTTCTTACAATAGGTAAGAGAATCGATTATATATATATATATATATATATATATATATATATATATATATATATATATATATTAGGTGCGATTGGTAAATGGTCGCAATTATTTTAGTATTTCAAATATTCTTTATGCTGAGTCTGAGCTCCAGGACAATGGATTAGTTTTAAAGCGTTCATTACACCCGAGCAACGCCGGGCTATACTGCTAGTATATATATATATATATATATATATATATATATATATATATATATCCGGGTCGACATAACTATACTTATACATAGTACACACATATATAGATATTTTTTTAGTGTTAATAAAACAGTTCTCGATGTAATATAACAGAGATACGTTATATATATATATATTTTTTAAATCATATCACCCCCGAGTAAGGCGGTAACGCCACTTATGTGCAGGGGGCTACATAGGAGTGAAAAGATTGGAAAAGAGAAAACCAGAAACCGCATCCTAAACAGGAAACAAGGGATGAGCCTCTTCACCTGTTCAATAGACGTGGGTGGAGTCTGAACCGGGCGATAGTTTAGTCTATCTACTCCAATTGTCTATCTACTCCAATTAAATATATATATATATATATATATATATATATATATATATATATATATATGATATTTTTATTGTAAGTTTATTATAAAAACAGTTTACTGCAAGAAGAGGGCTGTTTTGTTTCGGTACTATCTTAGTAACACCTCGTCAGACAGTGATTTAGCACCTTAGTGATTTGACTTCCTGACGAGGTGCTAAGAAGATAGTATCGAAGCACAACAACTCTTGCATTGCAGTAAACTGTTTTTATCATCTATATTATATAATTACGTACTGTACTAAGTAATCGAGCACTCTTAATAAAGCAAATCACTATAAACAGTGGTCTGTGAATCCATTAGTTTGTACTACTCCTATATATATATATATATATATATATATATGATTTTTCCATAATCTATTACCATTTCAGGGAATCAACCTGGGTAATTCACTTGGCTAATTTAGCTCCTCTTAGGGAAATAGAAGCTAATTTTCTCCCCAAGTAGTACGCGACATGATGGACTAAC